>VMDO01001361.1:167546-213468 GCA_007922755.1 Pedetes capensis | reverse complement strand
AGAACAATCCCTGGAGAAGGACATCATGTTTGGAAGAGTGGCAGGTCAATGCAAAAGAGGAAAACCCTCCACCAGATGGATTAACACAGTGTCTGCAACAATGGGCTTAAACATAAATAAGATGGTTTGCCTGGCACAGAATCGGCAAGTGTTTCGATCTGCTGTACATAGGGTCGCTATGAGTCGGACTCGACTCGACAGCACCTAACAACAACAACAACAACAACCACCATTGGCATGAAAATTTGAAGCAAAGGGAGGACAGGAATGGAAGAGGGGCCAGGTCTTGAAGACTGTTGGATGTGACATTAATAGCTTGAAATCGACCTTGTAAATTACTGGTTTTCAACAAGCATGCTATTGTACACTGATGTGTTTTGACTTGAGTGTGCTGGCAAAGCCTGATCGGTGTGTAACAGTTTGGTATATGAATGATTTAAGTTAAAGTGAGCCAGTACATAAGCAAAAGGCAAGAGGCCTAGCAGAAAATCAGGCTAGAGTCAAAGAAAGGCTATGTTCAGCAAAACATTTAATATCTTTGCTTCACAGCTATGCAAAAACATGTGGCTAGTTTTAAGATTTCACCCCTACTCTGGCTGGAGAAACGTAGAGAATGGATTCTCCTGTTGGTTTTGTCTATTTTTCTCCAGGTACGGATGTAATGAGGGAGCTTCACCTTCTAAGCACAAAACTATCTCCTCCACTTGTCCTAGGCCATTGAAGAAGTTCTTACAGGGTGATTTAATATAGCCAAGCAAAGCCTCAGCACCCAAGCTGCTTTCCCTCCTGCTGTGTGATCTAAGGGGAGCCCACAGGCATCTGACAAAGGAAAGGCTCCATGGGTGTGGGTAGAGAGGAACTTGGTATGATTAGATGTGGCATGAAGGGCAACTAGAACAAAAATACTTTTTTTTCCCTAGTTCCAGATTTTATCATTCTATGGAAGTAAACCATTTTAATCTGGTAGCATCACAGTGGTAAAGTGAGTAACAAAAGTCATTGAAACTTGTAGCTGCTGAGGAACGTGATGACTGGTGCATCCTTTAACTATAATTTTGCTGGTGTGGTGTCTCATCAGGATAGGTATTGATGGGTCAGGGCAGCTGAGCAACTGACACTGTTCCAGTCTCATAGCTTCACAGAAGAGAGTATTTGGAACAGGCTGTTTTAGCTTGGGAGAGTGAGGGTGATAAATGCGTCCATGCTTAAGGTTCATGTCCTGTGCTGTCATCACATTGTACTCTACTAGGACTGATGACATTCACCCAGTGCAGATAAGGCAGTCCACAGTAAGGATCCAGACTAAGCCAGGTGCAGAACTATTTTAGCCTGATGTGTAAGAGTGGACTTCAAGGGAGGCAGGTGTGCTTTCTGAAGGTCTGACTAAACCCTTATTTGACATTTTCTTCTCCAATTGTGGTCCCCTCCTCCATGGCACTGGAGCTGGCAATGTGTCTACTTTAAAGTTATCTTTCTGCAATATATTCTGATATACTTAAACCTTCATGTTCCCTTTATCTATTTATTTACCAGTACTTGGAGGCAGAACCCAGGGTCTTGCACATACTTTGCATGTGTTCCACCCCAGTCCATTTTATTTGGAAACAAGGTCTAAGCTATGAAGGCTGCCTCCTGTGTCAGCCTCCTGATTTGCTGGGATTAGAAGCCTGCACCACCATGTCCAGCTTCCCTTTAAATTCATTTACTCAAATAGTGTCTTCGTATTCATCTGAATTTACTGATGTTAATGCGGTAGCTAGGCAGTCTTTGAACCCTTTCAGGTATAAAACCAAAAATCCTTGACCCATAAACACATTTTAATTCTACTGCAGGTTTAAGGTGGGGAGCCAGATGGCCAGACAATGCACCTTAAATAAGTCCAATGATTCTGTGGCTGCACAGAATAGAACTGAAAGGGAGTATACTGGCTGAGACTGAAAGACTGTTGCCTTCTTCCAGATGGGAGGACTGTCCTTCATTCCCAGGACCTTCTACTGAAAGGGAACAAGGGATCTGACATGGACTCAGTAAATCAAAATTCAGAGCCCCTCTCCCCCTCAAAAAAGATACCTCAGGTTCAATGAGTAATGGCAAAGGCAAGGACTCTGAGGTCTGTAGAGCTGGGTTCTAGTCCTAGATCAATCACTTACATTATGACTGACCTTGAACAGGATACAATATCTCAGTCCCTGAGCCTCTTAGCCAAGAGTAAAATGGTGATACATCTACATATATCACCTACAGGGGTAATAGATGGAAAATAATAGCCTGTGGCTTTTTTTACCTAGATGGCACAGGAACTCAGAACAGTGCAAATTGTCTAAAGCACTCAAGTTGAAACTAGGGACAACAGTGGTATGGAAAAAACCTGGTGAATCACATGGTGGCACACACCCATAATTCCAGCACTCAGGAGGCTAGGGCAGGAGAATCACAAGTTCGTGGCCAGCCTAGGGTATACAGTGAGTCTGAGGCCAGCCTGGGTTATACAAGAGACCCTGTGTCAAAAAACAAAACAAAACAAAAAAGACAAACTTGGTGGTTGTTAGGAATGGAGAAACAGTGGAACTTGGGACATTTTGTGTGAATGAATCTGAACACCAAAATTAGGAAAAAGAGTCAAAAGGTCAGTTTATAGTTTGAGTTATCTTTAACTGCCAGATATTCTTGACCAATCTGAAACATTTCATTTGACAAATTTCCCTTCTGTCTACTCAGGATTCCTTATAACTACTCACCCCATTCTAACACCTTGCCCCCACCAACCCAGAAAGTAAATGATATGACCCAGCTTGGGACATTAGAGTCTACAGAAAAGAAACAAGATGATCAAAGTATCCAATTTGCTTATGATAAGGTAGTAAAACCATCCTTTTTTTTTTTTTCCCCCAGCTGGAATCCAAACTCTGATAAAGGACACAGAAAGACATCAGCAAGTTTGAGTGAAATGTTGACATTTGTATTGACACGTACGCTAAACAGAATGAATTCTACTAGTCAAGGAAACTTTGCCAAAGCATAGTCACAAGCTCCCCTTGGGGAGGTTCAGTCGGCCAGAAGCAGTGATCCTCCAGAGGAGCACCACGGGGAAGCCTAGGGCTCCTCTCCAAAAGCCTCCTTTAAGAGGTCCCCATTCACTGCTCCCACATGCACCCACCCAGGTATAGAAGCCTGGACACAGTCCTCCTTTTCATAATATTTTTAGTTTCTTCACTGCAATAAATATAAAATTGGCAATGTTCATACACCACAGCACAGACAGCATTTGAGGGTTTAGTATACAACTGTAAACAGTGACTAGGTTAAAAAAATAAAAACAGAAAGTGGGACTTTTTTTTAACAATGAGAGTTAAAATTGTTAAGACTAGGGCATGAGCTACTCAAGAGTTGTTTTGTTGGGTTAAGGTTTCTGACAGAAGATTCAGGTTTAGACAGATGTCCTAATGGTCCTCACAGACTCAAAGTGGTAGCCAAAGCACTGCCTGTGGCAATGTACGATGCATGGGCAGGAAAACAGCCTGTACTAGGTCACCCTTGCCAGTACATCTTCAACCTGCCATATGCAAGGTATGACCACAGACATCTCTACAACTCCATCACGGGCGACAGGTAACAGGAATGGGTGGGCAAAGGGATTAAAATTTGCTGGGAAAGGAACAGAGCAACATCTGTGCTAGCTGCCTGGTAACTTGGCCCCAAAACAGCAATGACAAACTAGGCCATTTCACATGGACAGGGCATCAAATTCATGTATTTTAAAATAGTACAAAGACTAAGCAGTAAATTCTGTCACAGAAGCAAAGTGGGATATCAAAGAAAAGTAAATACCTTTTGCCTAAAGCAGTGCAAAGAAATCTAGCAACAAATGACAGTGGACTCAACATCTGCACATGAGCAATGGGGCAGAATTTTATTTAAAAGGCTAGTGGTTCAAATACTATTGCTTGGCTAGCTCCAGTAGATATAAAATGTAGTAACATCTGAGGCTTATACACAGAGGCAAAGAAGCTGAAGGCCAGCTCACAAAGGGATACTTGATCCTCAGTCAAGAGAGAAGCTAAAGCGCATGCTGCAGGAGTATCTGAAGGTTTTATTTGGACCATACTCCTACTCTCTGACAAACAAAAAGACCTGGATAGAAAAACTGTCTTTTTACACTCCACACTCGGCATAATTAAATCTCATTCCTGCAAATGTACCTCAACTAAGAAAACAATCTGTCTTGGAAAACAAGAACCTGGCTACTAAAAATAAAAACAAAAATTTAATATAGTAAACAAGTTTAGTAAACACCATGTATATTTTCTGTTGCTAATGAAGACATGATACATTCAGAAAACTATGTACTTTTTTTGAAAGACAAAACAAATTCCTAGAAAGAGTCTAGACAAGGAAAAAACCCATCACTAGTTGTATCCTTCTCAGTCAGAAGTGGGTCTTAGCACAAATTAGCAACTTCACCTCCAACACACAGCCCTGCCGTTTGCTTTGCAAGCAGAACATAAAAGCACAGATCTTAGTTACTGAATGTGAACATTAAGCAGAATCACTGCAGAGCACATTCTGATGGGTTACTTTAATACCCAACCTGGTCCAGTTTAAAATAGGCATGTAAATCCAGTTTGTACACATTCCATAGATATATTGGACAATAAACCATCTATGTTTCATTATTCTTTTAAGTGGCAGTTCATGTAGCTCAAGCAAACCATGAAGATTATGAAGAGCTCTCTTGAAATTCTCAGATGAAGGTACATTAATAAGAAACTTTAAAAGTTAAATGAACCTAGTTATTTTTTTACTAAAATGGTGGGATAAAGGTAGAACGTCTGAAAGCAGCTTTGCTGTTTCCCCCGTGGAAAAAGCCAAAAAAAATTTTTTTTTGACTGATATAATTTAAGAACTAAGCCAATTAAGAAAAAACTAGGGCTGGGGATGTAGCTCAGTGATACAGCACTTGCCTAGTATGTAGTAAATCTTGAGTCTGATCCTCAGCACTGCAAAAAAAATTTTTAAATAAAATAAAATAAAATATACATCTTAAGACACTATAAAACTTGAAAATAATACCAAGTGTTATGGAATGGGAAACAAGAGTTCTGGTTTTTTTTCCTTCAAAAAAGGAAAACTATAATAGATTTTACTGGAAAAACAAATCAGAACTCTGGATATGGATAACACATCACAGACTCTACAGCACAGAACACCACACGAGAATGAGTTATACATCAATAATTATCATCATGAGAGTAACTGGCTGGGGACATATATTTCTAGCAACAGAGCTCCTAGGTCAGAAACATGTTAAAAGCTTGTAATGTCAATAAGGACCAAAAAAATTAAAATTAAAATTAAAATAGATGAGGGGGGAAGAGGAAAGGCTGCATGCATGCGTCTATGGGTCTATTACAGACATGATATTCAGCAGCATAAAAACAATACCCTCCCCCAAGAGTTCCCCAAAAGGGAAAAAACCTGTTTTTCACTGCTAAGCATGGGAAAGATTAAGAGTGTGGAACAAATTCACTTGTAACTATAGCATCTCCCATATCTGAGTGATAAGCATGTTTAATCTGATGCTATGTTAGGAAAATACTGAGGCTACATGAGTAAAACAAAATTAAAAAAAAAAAAAAAAGGCTAAATTATGGACCTCAGCAACAGGAAAAAAAAAAAAAGGTTTTAAAGCCAAGTAGGTGTGATTCTGATAATTATTACATATGACATAATCCATAGAAAAAAAATGACCAAGAAAAGAATCTTCATACTGTTTAGTACTTGGGCTTGATGTTGTCCTAGGAAAAACAGTGATAATTCAATGAATATGTCACACATATAACTAAAAAGTCCCCTTCTGGTTTCAAATGAATTTAAACAACAATCTTCCTTGGCTAAATTTTCTCCCATGTCAAACCAACCTTCTATATACAGGAGCAGTTTAAATCCCTCCTCCCCTTCAAACACTAGACATCCAGAACATTCTACAATGCAAAGTGCGTTAAGAAAGAGGATTCTGTAGTGCCAGTGATATAACTGATCTGAGGAAGCCGGGATGCTATTAACACTGATGGGAGCCAGTCAGGCAATGGTGGTTTGTTTCTCCTCAGGTGTTTCCTCCAGCAACTGCATGATCAGTTCATGGAGGGGTTTGCAGATCTTTGCGTAGCCCCCTCCTGTAAGATGCAGAAAATCAAACATGTCATGGCAGGAGATGGCACCGTCCGAGTGCACGAAGCCCCCATCTGTATCCAGGAGCTGCACATTGGTAAGCTTCGGCAGGGAAACCTTGAGAAGTTGGTTCACCTTAGCGTTCTTTTGCCTCAAAGGGTTGGGCTTCTCACCTCGAGGTAATAAACCCTGGTGTAGTGAAGAAAAGAACATTAAATGAGAAGACTTGCTTGCTTTTCTGTACTTATTCGTGACTTCAGATATTCCTGGAATACCTCTTCCATTTAGCACTTTTTACACCTTTGATTTGCAAAACACTGGACCAAACTAGTTTTAATGTAAGCTGACCAGTCTTTCTTAGTTTCTTCATGTGTTCCTCTTCCTTCTCCTGTCCCCTAATTGTTAGTATCTTCTAGGACTTGTTGACCCACTACTCTTCCCACTCTGAACACTAACCCAGATCTCTTTCTACAGCTTCAGAACTACACAATGAACCAGCTACAGAACCAAACTTGAATGCATCTGAAGTCATCTCAACATATCCAAAAGCAATTCACCATCACCCCTATGAATGAAGCTCCTTTTACATTCTATCCACTGGGCATTCTAATATCTTGAGTCTCTCATCCCATACACTTTATTTATATTGAATATATACTCAACTTTTACATCCTAAGTATTTCTCGAATCCATCTTCTTTCTTCATTCAGATTATACACACTGCTATAGCCCAGGAACTTATTGTTACTTACCTCAATTAATGTAAAATATCCTGACTTGTCTTTCTATCTCCAATGCTGTCTTCCTTTTAATCCATTCTCTATATACTAGCTATCAGAATACTCTTAACTCAAAGACACACCTACCTATTAATGCCACATGGAATTTGCACCATAATATACCATAAAAAAGAGAATTGGAACTAATGCTGTCTTGATGAGCCAGAGCCATATAATATCTGGCAGAATATAACAATGTGTCCTAAATTTATTTTTAACTTGTATGTTGATGATCTAATTTTCAGATAAATCAAATGTCTGTCCTCCTATGGAAAAAGGTTTTATCTTAAACTAGAAGTAGTCTTTAAAGATAATTGATCCCATTATAGAAATATTATCAGACAACTGTCAGACAACTCCAACCTTTTAGTTGCTTGATACTTAGTGATGTCACATACAGCAAGTTATTGTTATTTAGACAAAAATTTTGTCACTAGTTTCTCCTATAGGTCTTATTTCACAAAAATAGATTTTCTGTGGGTATTTTTTGAAAGAATTATACCAAAACTACACTTTTTAAGTACTGGATGGTTGAACCTAGGGCCTGTGCAGTCTAGGCAAGTGCTCCACCATAGAGCTGTACCCCTTCCCATTTTTCTTCAGCAATAGGGAGTGGAACCCAGGGTCTCAAGCATGCTTTTGCAAGCATTCTACCACTAAGTCATAACCCCAACTCCTTTTTCACAGTTCTATTTTAGAAAGGGTCTTGATAAATTACCCAGGCCGCCTCTGGCCTTCAATTTGTAATCCTTCTGCCTCTGCCTCACAAATTGCTGGGATTACAGGTGTGCACCACTATACCCAGCTCAGTTCCTTTTTTATTATATTTATTTTGAGACAAGGTCTCACTAAGTTGCACAGGCTGTCTTTGGCTTCAAACGTGTGATCCTCCTGCCTGAGTCTCCCGGGTTGCTGGGATTACAGGCATGCATCATAATGCCTGGCTCAAGTACATTCTTAATCATGTCTACTCTAAATTCTTTCAGTAAAATGCTGGGGCTCTAATTACCAAATTATTGTATGATTTCATAGTTTCAAAAGAGCTAGAGAGAGCCAGGTACAATGGCACACAACTGTAATCCCAGTAACTCAGAAGGCAGAGGAAGGAGGATCCCAAGTTCAAGGTCAGAGCCTGTGTAACTTAGTGTTTTGTTTTTGTTTGTTTGTTTGTTTTTTGGCAGTACTTGGGGTTGAACCTAGGGCCTCGTGCCTGCATGCTTGGCAAGTGCTGAACCACTGAGCTATGCCCCCAGCCCATTTTTTTTTACTTTTTGAGACAGGGTCTCGCTAAATTACGCAGACTGCCTCTGGTCTCGAACTTGCGATCCTCCTGCCTCCGCTTCCCAAGTCACTAGGATTACAGGTGTGCGCCACCACCCCCGGCTATAACTTAGTGTTTTAAAAAACAAGGTTGGGTAAATAAAAGATGATCCTACAGTTGGTTCAGAGAATGATGAAACCAATAAGGCAGTGGGCTCTATCACAGAATAGGTAAACGGAAGTATCACAAACATTCCCCCTAAAGATTCTCTATATTCATGTGTAATTGCATTTCTAAAAAGATTCTTCAGTAGAACCTAAAGATAGCAAAGTCTCCATTCATCAAGGAATACTTACCAATACAATGATTTTGGCCTGTGGCTGCCTTGTGTTGATAAGTTGTACAATGGCCTCGATCCCACCTGCTACCTCTTCTGCTGTATTTTCATGGTTGTTTGTTCCTACCCAGACAACAATAACCTGCAATAGGGGGAAGAAAAAGGAAAGTAACAGATACATACCCAAGAATAAAGGAATGTCCAACATTTAGATGAAAATCTTATCTCAAAAATCAAAGAAAGATGAATTTCTCAGATGGTGTTGGATAATTTCAATTGGGCAGCTATTTTAAAGCCTTGACTTATGTCTTTTATTATGTATCAAAATAAATTCCAAGTAGGTTAATATTTAAGTGGCAAAATTGTACTAGGAAGAAACAAGGTGTTTCTCATCAGAGTCAAGGTGTGGCGGCCTAAGCCTACAGCATTTGGGAGGCTCAGGCAGGATCATGAGTTCTACGCTGGCCTGAGCTACACAGTTAAACACTCTCCTAAAAAACCAAGGACTGGAAAGCTGGGTACAGTGGCGCATGCCTGTAAACCCAATAACTTGGGAAGCAGGAGGATCACAAGTTTGAGGCCAGAGGCAGCCTGCCTAACTTAGTGAGAACCTGTCTCAAAACAGAAAGTAAAATATGGGTTGGGGATTTAGCTCAGTGGTAAACACTTGCAAACCATGCATGAGACCCTAGATTCAACTACCTAGTACCATAAAAAACAAACAACAACACAACAAAACAAGGGCTAGGCATGTACCTCAGCGGTAGAATGGTTGCCTACCATGTGCAAGGGCTGGGGTTCAATCCCATGGTGTGTGTGTGTGTGTGTGTGTGTGTGTGTGTTCTATTATCATAGACTCGGAAGCTAATTTCCAGAAATTACACATAAGAGATTAATACACTAAGCTGCATACAAGTCAAATAAAATCATCTATATGCAAACATCTATATATAGAGAACATAGGGGAAAATATTTACAATTCACCTCACAGATAAAAACCCCTCCCTGATTAGAAGTATCTGAGTGTAGTGCATATAAATACACAGGGGCACTCAAGGAAAAGTGTCACTGCAGTGGAAGCTAGATGCAGTTCTAACAAGGTTTTCTCTCTCTCTCTCTCTCTTTTTTTTTTTTTTTTTTTGCGGTACTGGGGGTTGAACCCAGGGCCTCGCGCCTGCATGCTCTGCAAGTGCTGGACCACTGAGCTGCACCTCAGCCCATTTTTTTCACTTTTTGAGACAGGGTCTCGCTAAATTACGCAGACTGCCTCTGGTCTCGAACTTGCGATCCTCCTGCCTCCACCTCCCGAGCCGCTGGGACTACAGGCGTGCGCCACCACGCCCGGCCACAAGGTTTTCTCTTTTAAGAAATCATTTTGTGAGAAGACAGACATCTCATTATGTGACCACTCTCCCAAAAAAGATGTACACAATGAATTTTTCAATGAAAGCCAACTTCTACTAGGGGCCGAGCTTTGAGTTTTTTTCTTTTGGGGGGGTCCTTGAAAAAATTATATGCTATGGCCAGGCATGGTGGTATACACTTGTAATCCCAGAAACTTGGGAGGCAGAAGCAGGAAGATTACAGGTTCAAGGCCAGAGGCAGCCTGTGTAACTTAGCAAGACTCTGTCTCAAGATAAAAAAATGTTTTAAAAAGGGAGCTAGGGATGTAGACCTTGGGTAATGCATTTGCAAAGCACATGCAAGGCCCTGGCTTCAGCACTCCAGTACTGAAAAAAATTAAAAGGATATGCAGTGTGCCAACTCTGTATGTTTATAAGGTGACAAGGTACTGGGTAGAAATGTTCATTTTCACATCTGCTCCAAATTTTCTTCAGAAGCACTTAGAGGCCTTGATTACTTATTTGTTTATATGGCTAAACGGATCCAAATTATTTCCTGAAGTCAATCATGGCCGTGTTTATATAGCCCACTTCTGAGCTGTTTCCCCCTCAGACTGCCTGCCCCAGGTCCAAGCATTCCAAAGAATAGCATACATCATTAGCACCAAATTGCTTCCTACAACTGAAAAAGATAATTATAACAATTACAAATACAACCTGCCAAATAATATGCTGGTTTCTTTATTAAATGTTTTTTATGTTCTTAAGCAAATGACAATATCATTTACCAAAAAGAGGCATAAAACAAAAAGTGTTAATAAAATAGTGCTTTAAAGAATTTTTTCCACTACTTTCAAACAATTTAACAATTTGAAAAGGACTAAAAATTAATGATATGCTTTTAAAAAACAAGTTTTATTTCACCTTAGGTTTAATGTTCTCCAGTTCTCCATTCTTTAGTCTCCATAAAACATGTCTTGTTGTATCTCCCCCAATTCCAAAATTAAGTGCATGAAGTGGAGAAAAAAGCTCTCGCCATATCTAAAGAGAAAAACTTGATTTAGTTAAGGCTAAAATCAGTGGAAAAGGAAATCCTTCAATTGCAATGTGTTAAGAGGCAGCTAAAAGAACAATTTCCATTTTCTCTACTCAAACATAACACTGAGGATAGTGTGCTACTCATTGTTTAAAGTACCTCGAAAATGCCGCTGTTGTAATTCAGTTCTTTATTTTTATTTTTGTGGTACTGGGGGTTGGACCCAGGGCCCCGTACTTGCATGCTTTCAAGTGCTTACCACTGAGCTGCAACTTCAGCCCACTTTTTTACTTTTTGAGACAGGGTCTCAATAAATTATGCAGACGACTCTGATCTCGAACTTGAGATCCTCCTGGCTCTGCCTCCCAAGTTGCTGAGATTACAGGCATGTGCCACCAAGCTTGGCTATAAATCAGTTCTTAATGGGGCACTGGGTCTAAGCTCCAGAAATGAGTCACAACTCAATCTTATGCCCCTTTAGTGACACCGACATTTTAAATTATCAACTCAAGAAAATCTCTTTTCTGTTAATGCAATTATTTTTTTAAAATAGGGTGAAAAAGAAACATGAGATGAAGAAACTCAGAGGACTAGGGCCAAAAACATATACAGTTTTTAAGCTTCCCTTGGAAGAACATTTAACTCTAAAAAGTAGATTTGGAACAGCTCACTACAAGCACATATAAAATAAGAAAACAGCAGAACACGAATAATTAGTGAGAATCATGACTAGGAAAAATATAAATGAGCAAATACAAATAAGAATCAAAAAATCATGACTAAGGCAAATATAAATAAACGAGAATAACATCAACATTCTTAGAAGCCAGAGCAAAATAGGGAGTTTAGTTACAAACAACACTTAAGATTGTTTTCTCTGTCTCATCATGCTTGGTGGCACCATTAACTTCATTAAGTATGTCTGCTTTCCCTTTTATTTTGAACTAGAGCTTCTCTGTGACTCATAAATAAGACTACAGGGTCGTCTCAGAATTCAAGTCTGTTAGTAATAACTGGACATAAACGAGTAGCCAAGAACCACCCCCATCCTCTTCCACTTTTACCTCATACTGCTGCATTAATTGTACCATGGAGTCTCCCACAAACAGTACATCAGGCTCTTTGTCTTTACAGTCAAGGACAAATCTATTGTGCTGGTATAAAGAAAGAAACAAAAATTAGAAAGTGGTACTTCTTTTTCTGCTGTGGTACCTGGGGGTTGAACCCAGGGCCTTATACATGCTTCCTGCAGATGCTCTACCACTGAGCTGCACCCCATCCCATTTTTCACTTTTATTTTTTTTAAAACATAAGTCTTGCTAAATTACACAGGCTGCCTCTGGCCTCAAAGTTGCAATTCTCCTGCCCCAGTCTCCCAAGTTGCTAGGACTGCATACAAGCATGTGCCACAGCATCAGACACAAACCAGTACTTCTTTTCCTGTGAGATTTCTTAACCTAGAAAGAACAGTTGCCCAACCAGTTACTGTTAAACATTCCTTTTGAGCTAGGTTGTAGCTCAGTGGTAGAGTGCATGCCTAGCATGTACAAGGCCCTGGGCTCAATCCCAGCAGGCCCCCCATCCCACACAGGTTTTGGTCTATCCCTAAAGTTTATTCCTCTTGTTTTGCAGTTAACTGGAACTTTCTTCCTACGCTTACCATATTGATCACTGTATTATGTTCAAGAAAACCAGGATTCTTTTGAAAACAAAATAGGAAAATACATTTCACGTGCTTTTTAAAAGAGCTGTCTTATCCTTTTTTTTTTTTTTTTTTTTTTTTTTGCGGTACTAGGGGTTGAACCCAGGGCCTTGCGCTTGCCATGCTCTGCAAGTGCTGCACCACTGAGCTGCACCCTCAGCCCCTCCTTTTTTTTTTTTTTTTTTTACTTTTTGAGACAGGGTCTCGCTAAATTACGCAGACTGTCTCTGGTCTCGACCTTGGGATCCTCCTGCTTCCACCTCCCAAGCTGATGGGATTACAGGCGTGCACCACCATGCCCGCCTTATCCTTTTTTTTACCTTCCAGTTATTTGAAATAGGGTCTCACCATATACCCCAGGCTGGCCCCAAACTTGCAATCCTGTTTCAGACTCCGCAGTGCTGGGATTATAGGCAAGTGCCCCTGTATCCAGCTTATCTTCATATTATTAAGACCTTTCCCAGGTTTATCTTTATGTATGAGTGTGTAGTTGCTAAACCATTTGAAGGTAGGTTACAAACATAATTCTTTGATTCTTTATTCTTAAATATTTCAACATGCATCTACTCAGAGTAAGGACATTCTTCTATGAAACCACAAACTATTATCATAGTAAGAAAATGAACAATTATCCCAATAATATCTAATATTCAATCCATATTCAATCTTTCCAGT
Source organism: Pedetes capensis (assembly GCA_007922755.1). Lineage (NCBI taxonomy): Eukaryota > Metazoa > Chordata > Mammalia > Rodentia > Pedetidae > Pedetes > Pedetes capensis. The sequence continues at coordinate 200,167 of VMDO01001361.1, read as the reverse complement.
TGCTTAAATTATTATATCTGTTTTTTGAACCAAGATCCATGTTTTTTTTTGTTTTTGCTCTCTCTCTCTCTCTCTCTCTCTCTCTCTCTCTCTCTCTTTTGCAGTACTAGTGATTGGACCCAGGGCCTCGCGCTTGCATGCTCTGCAAGTGCTGGACCACTGAGCTGCACCCCCAGCCCATTTTTTACTTTTTGAGACAGGGTCTCGCTAAATTACACAGACTGCCTCTGGTCTCAAACTTGCGATCCTCCCGCCTCCGCCTCCCAAGCCGCTGGGATTACAGGCGTGCGCCACCGCGCCCGACTTTTTTTTTTTTTTTTTTTTTGAGACAGTGTCAGTACCTAGCTCAGGCTGACCTGGCACTCAATACGTAGTACAGAGCAGCCCCAAACTCTGTATCCTCTTGGCTCAGCCTCCCTAGTGCTGGGATTATAGGCACGCACCACCACACCAGGCTTTATTTGGACTTTTGTTTTTGCAGTACTGGGAGGTTGAACACAGGGCCTTGTGCATACTCTGCAAGTGCTCTACCACTGAGTTGCACCCTCAGCCCTGCCTTTAATTTTTTTTTTTTTATGATGAGACAAGGTCTCACTAAATTACACAGAATGCCTTTGGCCTCCAACCTGGGATCCTCTTGTCTCTGCCTCCCAAATCTCTGGGATTACAGGTATGCAACACTTGTGTTCAGCTATTTGGATATTTTTAATATGGATTTTGAACATGTCTGTTAACTTCCCAACATATGACATAAGTAAACTAGTCCTGCAGTGTCTCCCAGTGTTTTAAAGGCACACTTTTTTTTTTCTTTTAAAGAGAGACAAGGTCTTGCTAAATTGCCCAGGCTGGCTTCAAAGTCCTAGGCTCAAATAACCCTCCTGCCTCAGCCTCCTAAGTAGCTGGGATAACAGACACATGCCATGGCACTCAGCTCTCTGTTTTCCTTCAGTACTAATGGGTTGAATGCAGGGTATTACACATGCTAGGGAAATGCTCTACCACCGAGCACTTTTTTTTTTCAGTCTTGCCAAGTTATGCAAGTTGTCTATGGTCTTGCATTTATAATGCTTCAGTCTCAGTCTCCCAAATTGCTGAGATTAGAGGCATGTGCAACAGACCCAGTTATTTTTTTATTTTTGAGACAAAGTCTTGCTGAACTGCTGGTCTCCAGCCTTAAACTCACAATTCTCCTGCCTCAGACCAAACCTAAAATGCTTTAAAATGGGTTTTACCATGGGGGCACCATAGTGCACATCTGTAATTCCAGCAACTCAGGAGGCTGAGGCAGGGGGATCTTGAGTTTGAGGCCAAAGGCAGCCTGTTTAACTCAATGAGATGTTGTTAGGTGATGTCAAGTTGGGTCCAACTCAGTGACCCTATGTACAACAGAATGAAACACTGACACTGTACCAGGCCCGGTACCAGGCCACTATTGTCAGTTGTTTCTCTGCTATTCATAGGGTTTTCAATGGTGGATTGTTTTGGGAGTGGATTGCCAGGTCCTTCTCCCTAGCCTGTAGCACCTAGTATTCCCAGGCCTACCCCGCTCAGCTTCCAAAATCAGGTGGAACTGGATGCCAGGGTGCTGTAGCTGCAGACAAACTCAGCCATGACTCAGACCGCGACTCAAAACAAAAAATAAAATTTGGGCTGAGGATGCAGCCCAGTCCTAGGACACTTGCAAAGTGTATGTGAGGCCCTGGGTTCAACCCTTAGGTACCAAAAACAAACCAACAAACAAAACACCACCACTACATAACTGGTCTCTAGTCTTTTTATTAAAACAGCTCCTTTCTCAGGGTAATAGGATTAGTGACAGGTTTTTTCCTTGCTTCCATGTTTTATGCAAGTCAATATTTTTTTAAAAATTACTATTGGTTTAATAAGTACTTTTTTTCCCTCTGCAATACTTGGGATTGAACCCAGGGCTTTGCATATGCAAGCCAAGTACTCTACCACTGAACTACATCCCAGCCCATTTCTAAGTTTTATTTTGAGACAGGGTCTTGCTAAGTTGCCCAGACTGGCCTCAAACTTGGCAATGCTCCTGCCTTAGCACCACCTCAAGTAGCTGGGATTACAGGCATGCACCACATCACCCAGCAATAAGTACTTCTAAACTGAAAGGACAGCTAGGCCAATCCCAGTGACTCAGGAGGAAGAGGCAGGAGGATCGCAGGTTCAAGACCAGGGGCAACCTGTGTAACTCAGCAAAACCCTGTCTCAAGATAAAAAAATAAAAAATGGACTGAGGGTGCAGCCCGATGGTAGAAGACTTGTGAAGTATGTGTGAGGCCCTGGCTTCAACTCCCAAGTACCACAAAAAAAAAAAAAAAAAAGGATAGGATGAGGCAGAATAAAACTTCAGGACACTTGGGGTATTGCTAAGTGGTACAACACTTGCCTCACATGCACAAGGCCTTAGATTTGATTCTCCAGTTATAAGAAAAAGAAAAACAAAAACCTTTTAATTAGTGAGTAGGTGCTTTTTCACCTGTCAACTCTTTCTTGAATATACCATAGTACCAACTACCTCTCAATACCAACAAAACAATTTATGTTTACAGAATGCAAAGGAATTTAAGCATTGCTGTTTTAAAGGTTCTAGTACTTTCTATCTTCTTTTGAAGTACAGAAGTAGTTGTAAGTTTGGAAAAATAGAAAAGAACAAGATACCTACAATTCTACCTTCTTAACCCCATAACTATTACCATTTTGAGATAATTTTCTTCTCATTCTTTTTTTTACATGCCAATCTCTCACCCCTTATTTTTACATAAATCATTATGAACGCCTCCTTCTGGCACAATTGTTTTGGGACCAGAAAGGCCTATATTCAAATTCTAGCTTACTTTCTAGTCCTTTCTGTGACCTTAAGCAAGTACATAATTTGAATCGTGGTTTTCACATCTGCTGGCAACTCTTGTTTTCAAGTTGTTACCTATTGTCTGGCATACAGTAGGTTCTCAATAAATGGCAGCCATTAAACTACACTCAAGATCATACTAAAAGCAATAATTTGCTTCTTAAATTCCTTTTAATCTACAGGTTCCCCCTCCTTTTGTTGACTTTGTTTTTGAAAGAGGGTTTCTCTATGTAGCCCAAGTTGGCCTTGAACTGACTAGGACCTCAGCTTAGCCTCAAACTCGCCATCCTTCCAGCTTCCTCAGTGTTTTACTTCCCCAGTAAATTTACTTTAATTATTTGACCTACATAACCTCTTATGGTCTAAATTTTGCAGATTACATTCCTGTAGTGGTGGTGAATATGTACATTTGTACCATGTACTTCCTGAAAAATGGGAGTTTAGTCTAGATTAGGGCTGGATTTGTTTTGAGTGGTAGGGGAGACAGGGTCTTGCTAAAATCACAGGCTGCCTCACAGGGCCTGGAGCCCACAATCCTCCTGTCTTGGCCTCCCAAGTAGGTGGGATTATAGGCATGCAGCCTAGCACCTGGCTTAGGGTTGGATGCTTTGACAATACAGTCAGTCCTAGGTATTCTTGTGTTCTGCATCAGGGGATTCATCAGAGGATCAAAACTATTTGGGAAAACAAAAACAAAAAAGTTAAGGTTCTCCGGGGCTGCGGAATGTAGTTCAGTAGTAGAGTACTTGCCTGACATGCACAGGGCCCTGGGTTGGATCTCCAGCATCATTAAAAAAACTATTTGAAAAAAAATTGTTTGTATTGAATATGTGTAGACTTTTCCTTTGTCATTATTCCCTAAATAATATACTATAACAACTATTTGCGTATCATTTATATTGTATTAGGGATTATAAAGTAATCTAGAGATGACTTAAAGTATACAGAAGGGTGTTTTTGTAGGCTATATGCAAATAGTGTGCTATCTATGTAATGAACTTGAGCAGTTGCAGATTTTGGTACCAGGTGGGGCTAGAACCAATCTCCCATGGATATGGAAAGACAACTGTATTTCTTATGTAGTTCTGAGTATCACCTCAATGCTTGCTTTGCTTTTATCATCATTTTACTTTTTATTGTTTTTAAAAACATTTTACTTTAAAATTATTTTAGGTCTAAAGTAGTATCACAAAAATAGACTATGTCTATATACCATTCCCTCAGCTTCCTCGAAAGCTAAGATCCTAAATAAACAGCATATTTATCAAAACTAATAGTTAAATTGGTAAACACTACCAACTAAACTACAGTTTATTCACCACCTGCCAATTTTTCCACTCATACCCTTTTTCTGTTCCTGGAACCAATTCAGGATACTATGTTGTATTTAGTCCTCCTCTTTAGTCTCTTCTAATCTAGGACACTGTTCTGATCTTTCCTTATCTTTCAGGATCTTGACATTTCTCATGAATAGTGATCAGGTATTATGTGGAATGTCCCTCAATCTGGGTATGACTTGTATTTTCTCATGAATAGATGGACGTTATGGATTTTTTGGCAGACTACCAGAGAGGTGATGTGCCTTTCTTGCTGCAGACAGTACAAAACACTAACATGACATTACTGGTGATGTTAATGCTGATTGCTCAAGGATGATGATTTACCAGGCTTCTCCAGTACAGTTACTATATTTCTTTTCCATGTTCTTTCTTTGAAGCAAGACACTAAATCTAGCCAACACTAAAGGAAATAAGCTCCACTTACTGGAGGGAAGCATATTAAAAAGCATGTGGTCATATGTTAAAACCACCAAAATAATTTTAAGGGGAGATACTTTGAGGTTAGAAAATACTATACAAGTTTCTCCTTAAATTGAGTACTTATCAATGGATCTCATCAATAATTATTACTGTGGTGATCTAGAGATAGTTTTCTTCTCTATCTTCTACATTAATTAACATCTTTCAATAAGGAAGACTTGTCCTTTCTTCTCTATTTATTCAATCAATCCTTTATTTATAACAGGATGGATTCATCAATATTTTGGTGTTATAACCAATAATATCACCATTTATTATACTGCTCAAAATTTCTAGCTTCACACACTTAAGGTGCTCTATCAAGCTGGTGCCAAGTGATCAAAATTATTGTCAATGAGATGAACCAATATCGCATGCCTTCTCTGTGACAGACTGAGGACATACTCTAGCGATACTCGGCATCCCCCCTCACTTTGATTATTATAAGATGCTGCAGGCTCGTTTACTTTCCTTGATCCAGCTGTAGAACTTACTATTTCTTCAAGGACCATTGGTTCTTTTCATTAGAGAACAGTATTTAGAAACAAACATTGGACATACAAGTGCTGGGATTTATAGGTACATGCCACCATGCCCAGCTAAAATTTTTAATTTAAATATTTTTGTCTGTTTTTTCCCCCATTTGGCCGATATCTTCTCTAGTTAATGCTAATTATCATCATCATCATTATTATTATTATTTGGTTTTTTTTTGAGACAGGGTTTCACTATGTAGCCCAGGCTGGCCTCAAACTGATGAACCTTCTGCCTCTGCCTCCTAAGTGCTTAGATTACAGGAGTGCACCACCACACCCAGCAAAATTCCTGATTTTGATAATTATCCTATAGTTATATTTCAAAAAGTCCTTGTTCTTAGAAAACACACTGAAGTATCTAGGGATAAAAGAGAACAATGAGTGCAACTTACCCTCAAATGGTTCACAAAAACCAGTATGTTGGTATGTATATATACAAATAGATACAGACAGAATAATTAGGCTGATGTGGCAAAATGTTAACAATTTGTAAGTCCAGGTAAAGGATATAGGGACTTCTTCCTAAAATTTTTGTAACTTTTGTGTAATTTCAAAATTTCTTAAAAAAAAAAAAAAAGAAAAGAAAAAAAAGAAAAAAAGAAAAAGCTTTAAGAAACAAAAGAATACTGTAGCCAGAGACATGGTAGTGCATGCCTGGAATCCCAGCATTCAGAAGGCAAAGGCAAGAGAATTGCAAGTTCAAGGACAGCCTGGGCAACACAACAAGTTCCAGTTTTGCCGGAGCTATGTGAGAGAGACCCTGTCTTAAAAAACAAAACAAAACAAAAAGTGTTATCTAAACATTCTTCAGCTCCAATGACAGACTATTAATCAGGTACAACATTTCTAATACAAGATTTTTTTATGTACAGCAATAAATTATTACTGAATATTAAAATTGTTCCTTTGCAGTTCTGGTCAAAAGGCCCTAAAAATCTGAAGAGACGTATCCCATATGAATATACATATGCACCTTCTTTTACCTGAGACATCCATCTGTCATCTCCTTGAATATCTTCTGCTGCATGTGGAATAGCTGCTGGGTTTGAGTCTCCTTGGCTCATTCTACACCTGAGGAAAAATGTCTATGTCATGTTTTATTTATTAACAAGAATATTTGTTACACTCACTTAAATCTTATAGTCAGGTTATAAATAATAATATGTTTCATTATGGTTTTGCCTAGAAACTAAACTGGGGCTTATTTCTAGCAGAAAATAAATTCCAGGACATGACTGCCTAAGTCCTGAAAATATATTATCACTAAACTTCTAGATAGGTTTGACTATCACTTAGAAATAGTACATCATACTTAAAAAATCTGTTCTATTGTTTTTTAGCCTTTTGGCTAGGATCAAGTGTTTAAAAAAAAAACTGCTCCAAGTATATGATTTATACCTATGTTAGTTCTTCATGATATGTTACAGGAAAGTACCAAATGACACAAGGAGTTAAACACTTACAATTACTATAGCAATGATTATGATCCACTAGCTACTAAACATCATATAAACATCATAGTATAGATAACGGTGTAACTAGTCACAGGCCTTAGCACTAGTTTTTGATAAATGTTTACTATGTGCTTTTACTTACATTTTTTGAAACAGGGTTTCACTGTGGCTTAGGCTGGCCTCGAACTCGCTATTAGCTCAGGCTGGCTTTGAATTCATAATCCTTCTGCCTCAGCCATGTGAGTGCTGGGATCATGGGTATATGCCACCATGCCTGGCTGTATTTTTATTTTTGACAAGTCTTCACTAAAACAATCTAAGTGAGAATGAGCTCAAATACAGAATCTAATGGTAAAGAAGGAATAAGTAAAAGAAAGATTAGGAATGCTAATCTTCTAGAAAGAGAAATAGGAGTCCAGACTATTTTCTACCAATTCTGAAGAACACATACTAGAAACATTAGGCTTCAAATGCAAAGGACAATGAAAAAGAAAAATCTAGGGTTTCATCACTTATAGAAAAAGAAGTCAGCCTCTATATGAACAATCTTTTTCTTTCCTTTGCCATCTTCAAATACAGCTAGGCTATCTCTGAAAGAAAACTGAGTTACATTCATTTAGACACATGCACACGCACACTGAGTACACAGACACATTGGGGACGCCAAGATAGTAGGTTTTCTTTTCTTTTTTATGGTGCTAGGGGTCAAACTCAAGACCTCACAAAATGCTAAGCTAGTGCTCTCTTACTAAGCTACAACTCTACCCAAAGGTAGGAGTTTCTGGAACCCCAAAGTACCAAACGCCAAACACAAAAGCATACCTTCCCATGAAAAATAAATTATAGAAGTAAATAATACTAACTTACAAACAAATTATCTTAGTTCTAAATCAAACTAGATGTAAAAGAAATTAGGGTGAGGGCTAAGTTCCTATCACTGAAAATGTAAAATATCACCCATATCTTGGGTATATATTTCCACGGATCACTATAATTTGCAACTATCAGAAAATAGTAGACATCTATGAAAGATGATATATGCTGTATGTTTTATACATACCACCACCCAGTCCTCACAAAAGTACTAACTACAAAATGAAAAAAAGAAGGATCAAAAGAATTTAGGTAATCTGTGCATTGAATGATCGGAAATTAGGTTTGCCTGACCCCAGTGAAGTCATATCTAGCCCAATGACCACAAATCAATTCATGCTGACTCTCTAATGGGAGCTTTACATCCAATCATCTGACCCAGAAAACATGCAAAATGGAGCTAGAAACATTAATGTAAGGTACAAGAATCAGGAAGGACTGAAAGATGAATTTGCTTAGCTCCAATCATACTATAGCATCTGTTTAGGGTTTCATTATCTAAGAAAGGCACAGAAAAAATGCATAAAGAAAAAAATGACTTAAGGGATCAAAATATTGTCATGTGTAAATTTTAAAAGTTTTCTGAGGTCTCAGTTCGATTATGGTTTTAAGTATGGCTATTCAAGTTAAATGTGACATGGTAGTTCCTAAAAATTTTTTTTTTAATTAAAAAAAAATTACCATTCTGGGCTGAGGTAGGATAGGGAGTTTGAGGCCGTCTGGGCTATATAGCAAGACTGTCTTGAAAGAAAAGGAAAGGGAAGGGAAGGGAAGGGAAGGGGAGAAGAAGGGAGGGGAGGGGAAGAGGAAGAGAGAGGGAGGGAAGGAAATTTAACAACATGCAGTTCAATTTTCTACTCACTAATTCAAAGGCTCTATTCCCTAACTTTTCAAACAGATCTTAAAAACCAGCCATTTCATTAGTTCTTCTCATTTATTTTCCTACCTGGAGAAATTCTTAACATAATAGGTATTATTGAGGCAACATTTAACTGACAGTTATAGGAGATGCTGTCATAACAATAACATACCACTGAAATGTGTCTAAATACATACTTCACCACTTAAACTAAAATGCAGCCACTTCAACTTCATTTCACTTCTTAGAACACAACATTTAGATCTTGGTGGTAAGTTTAGAAAGGAGTCAAGACAGCAAAGAATTGGAAAATCTGTCATATTAGAAATAGTTGAAAGAAATGGGTATGTTTATAACCTATAGTAAAACTGGTGGGGGATGAGGAAAACAGGACCTAAACAGCTGTCTTGAAGTATGAGAAAATTACTAGGAAAGAATATTAGGTTTATGCTGCATGACCCTGAACCAAAGAGAGGGCTTGTGGATAGAAAATGAAAGTACAGTGAGATTTAAAAAAAAAAAAAATTAGGGAAAGGTGCTGGAGAATGAATCCACAGCCTCGCAACATTCTAAGCACACTTTTTACCACTCAGCAACACTCCAGCATACTGAGGTAAATTTCTACTAAATATGAGTACAAAATGAAATGATCTGTCTCCCAAGGTAGACTTCTTTCACTGGAAATACAAAGAAAGGCTAGATAAATGCAAAAAGAGGAGGCTGGTGCAGTAGCACACGTCTGTAACCCCAGCAACTTGGGAGGCAGAGGTGGGAAGACTGAGACTTTGAGGCCACGTGCAGCTGGTGTAATTTTGTGAGACCCTGAATCAAAATAAAAAATAAAAATTAGGCTATGGGTGCAGCTCACTAATAGAGTGCTGCATGTGAAAGGCCCTAGGTTCAACCCCCCAGTATCACTACCACCAAAAAAGAACAGGAAAGCATAAAGTGAACTAAAGCATGAGTAATGTCTGATCCAGACTAGATAGGTCCAACCACTTTGGAATGTTTTAGAATTTTCTTTTGAAATGTACATATATGTAAAAAAAAATACACACACACACACACACACACATATGGCTGGGATTTAGCTCAGTTGGTGGAGCGCTGCGCTGCAGTCTCTGAGGTCCCAAGTTCAATTACCAGCACCGCAAAAATGGGAGAAGGACCTGGCAATCCACTCCCAAGGCAATCCTGAAACAGTCAGCCATTGAAAGTCCTGTGAGGGTCGCTATGAGTTGGATACCGACTCGACGGCACCTAACAACAACAACATATACACATATACACACGCACACACACGTACATACACATACACACACATACATATGTGTATAAATATATGAATCACTATTTATATGTTCAGTTATTAGTAAAGCTTGTTTTTCTTTTTAGATTAAAAAATAAAAGTTAAAAAAGTTCCAAGTTTTTTTGTTTTATTATTTTTTCTAATAGGGTCTTCCTATATATAGCCTAGGCTGGCCTAGAACTCTCCAATCCTCCTGTCATCCTCCTACCTCAGCCTCCCTCATGCTGAGATGACAGATGTGCAATACCAAACCCACCCATATATTTTTTTCTCATATTCCTAAGGATCATCTTCTGTGTCCCGGGTGTGGTGGTGTATGTGCATATTACACTCTACTTTAAGGAACAAAGGTCTACAATTGATTTACAGCCATAGATTTTCAGAATTCATCCATCTGGTAAACAACTAATCTAAAATAATAATTACAATTAATATTTATTAGGAATTATTGGTAAGACCTTGGACTAGGAGCTTTGTTATTTAAATCAAATTGAGGCTCAGAGAGATCTAAGCAATCTGTTTACGACAGGAGAGCTGATAAGAGGTGGAAGTGGTAACCAGAATGATATACAGGTTGTGTATCCCTCACCTGAAATGTTTAGAATCAGAAGTATTTTGTATTTGCAATATTTAAATATATATGATGAGGTATCTTGGGGATGAGACCCAAGTCTAAACATGAAATTCATTTATGGTACATATATACTTTATATACATGGCCTAAAGGTAATCTTACACAATATTATTGTTAGTGTGCCTGAGTTTTGACGGTGACCCATCACACTGAAGTCACATTTGGAATTTTCCACTTGTGCCATCATGTCAGGTCTCAAAAAAATCCAGATTTTGGAGCATTCCAGATTTTCATATTAGGGATGCTCATCTATTAGTTGGCTTTTTGTTTTTTTGTGGGGTTTTTGGTTGTTGTTTTCTAGTGCTGGGGATTGAACCCAAGGACTCACATATGTTAGGGTAGCAAACTACCAATGAGCAACACTCCCAGCCCTAACCTATTACTGTTCAGCAAACCAAAGCCTATTATTGTTGAGCAAAGGATGTTTTACATAGAAAAGACTGAAACAGTGACAAATTCTAGTTTACAAAGTTGTTTCACTTGTATTTTTTTTTTCATTACCCAAATTTAATGGCATTTTGGTACTTTGAACAAAACACTTCCATCTGGATCCTAAATTTCCTCATTGGGAAAATGAAAAAGGAACATGTATGGAGAAACTGAGGAACAAGATGTCCTTGTCTAAAGCTAAAAAGCAGTTATAATTGGGAGAAGACTGAAAGATATTCCTATTTATGTAGTCTTTGTATTCCTTTTAACCAAGACTACAAGGTCATCCTCTTTCCTCTATGAGGGCAAGGTATCTGAGTGAAAATTTGTTTCTTTGTGCCTTCAAACACTTGGATTTTGTATTACCTTGCCAAATCAAAAATCTTAACAATACAAAGTAACTTTCATTGTTTTACTGGTGCCTAAGGGTTGGTAACATTTTTTAAACACCCAGAAAAGAAAAACTAAGCCACAAAACTATGCCAGGCTGGAAATGCCCAACCAAGAGGGCTATGCATACAGAGGATTCAAATTCAGGAGTCAGATAAAATAAACTGTATTCTTTTCTTTCTTTTGGCAGTACAGGGGGTCTAGTGCATGCCAGGCAAGTGCTCCACCACTGAGCTTCACCTCCAGCCCCCTTTTTTTAATTGTACTTTTTTATTATTTTGAGACAGGGTCTCACTAAGTTGTGCAGGCTGCCTCTGGAATCAAGCCTGCAACCCTCCTGCCTCAGCCTCCAGAATCACTGAGATTACAGGCACATGGCATGCTGCCTGGCTCTGTTATGTTATTTACAACAAAAAAATGAAGAATGAACCAGGAGCTATATAGGGAGAGGCCTGTAGTAGTTCACAAAAATCTGAGTGACTGGTATTCCTACCTCAAGTAAAAGATAATTTCAGAACAGTGAAGCTGTGATCCAAAACTTAAATGAAGGAAGAAGGAAGGTTGGCAATATAGCTCAGTGGTAGAGTACTTGCAAACCCAGACCTAGGTCCAATATTCTGCACCACCAAAGGAAAAAAAATCTAGGGGGGGATTCGATTTGACTCTCTCCACATAGCAAGTCATTAATTTCTGAGATCACAAAGTAGGTTCAGTTAGAAAACCCCCAGGAGAATGGAGATAAAAAGTGGGAAAAACAGAAGTGTTGTTAATTTCTATGAAAAACTATATCCCAGAGAAGTTTTACTTGTCAATCAAAATGAGTTTTCTAGCCCAGTATGGTGGCACACACCTTTAATCCCGGCACTCATGAAGCTAGAGCAGGAAGATCACAAGTTCAAGGCCAGCCTAGGCTATACAGTAACACCCTGTCACAAAAAAACAAAACAAAACAAACACAAAAACATTTAAAAGTTCTGTATTTTCCTGCATTTTCTAATCTTCTGTACTTAATTTGGAGTATGACAACACCAGAATTTCCAAATGCTCATTCCAGCACAGCATAAAACAGTCCCAACAACAACAAAGAAATACAAATTCTCAAGCTCAAGTAAGTATTTCTTTAGCTTGAACCATGAAAGAGATGGAGGGAGAATATTGAAGAATTAAAAGATTTCGAATGTTTCCGCTTGGACTTGAGTCTCTTCATTTTGCTTCAGAGACAGCAGAGTTACTCCCAAGAGGAAGACAAGCCTCATCCAGAATACCCTGCCTCAGCGGCTGATGGGTGGGTCCCCAGTATCCAGCACATCCATAATTTATTACCAAATGTCCTAGCCAACAAATTAATGCACAACGATTTCCTTCCCTGCTCCCCCACAAGGAGGCAACCTTTATGTCAGAACAATGTGCCCAAAGGACAAACCTAAAGACATAAGGCACATCCACGGCAAAGACAATCCTCTATTTTCTCTTTCCTTGTTCTCCACACCTTTACCTCTAACCCAATCTGTCCAATTTAAAGATGGACAAAATGAAGTCCAAGGCCTGGTCCAGGGGGTCTTTCCTTCTTCCGTGGGCAGGCTCTACAAAGAGGCCAAAGCTTCAGGTGTTGAGTTTTCTTCAAGGCTGTATTTAAATTATGAAAAGTGCCGCTGGCCTGGGAGCTATGGAAAGCAGAATAATGAGTCACTCTGCAACAATTCGATCAAACCCATAGACCACAAGGCCCTGACCTGGTAAATGGACGTGGATGAGGGGGGGAAAAAGATCATCCCCCAAAATGTATCCACTGGCAGGTTTACCTAGCTGGTTGGCCCTCATCTCTGAGCCTCATCTCTACAAGGAGGTGCCGAACCCTTAAGGAGGTGCTCTTCTAAAGGATGACAGCCCTCCAGGAAATAATCCATTCTAAGTCATGACATGGATCTCTGGAATACATTAGGGGCGGCAACACAGAAGTTTCTAAAGAGTAGACATTTTTTGGCAAAAGAACGGGAATGCGCTCACTTGAAAAAAACACAAAACACAAACAACAAAACAACAAACAACAACAAACAACCAACTCGGCAGAGTAACTGGTTTGGGCCTCCAACTAGAGGCGACAGGAGACAGAGGTCAGAGCTTCCCCCCAGGGATGGAGGGAAAAGGCAACAGCTGGTGCTGGAGGCAGAAAAAGCGCCTGCAGGCGCGGGGCGCTAGGCCCGGGGCGCCGGCGGTGCCGAGGGGCCCACGCCAGGGGGTGGAGGGCTGGGGCGCCCCGCCGCGCGGCTCCACGAGAAGCAGCAAGATGGGGGCGCCGCGGGGCGCCTGAGGAAAGGCGACGGGGCTGAGAGCGGGATGCCGGCGGAGAGGCTCTAACGGGAAAGGCGGGAGGCTGAGGCCGACGCCGGGGCGGGCGGAGGAGGCGCGCGCTCGCGGCCCCCCGAAGGCCGGCAGGGGTGATGGCGCGGGGGAGGGGCCGCGCGCGTGGGGGAGGGGAGGTCGCAGGCCTCTCACAATAACGCCGCGCAGCCCCGTCCGGCCCGCACCCCTCAGCCGTGGGTCCTCGCACCCCTCGATGCACTCACAAGAGGTAGAGGGTCCGTGCGGGCCCCAAGAGGCTGCGGCGTCGGCGAGTGGCGCGTCTGTCGCTCGCTCAGTCCCGGCGGCCCCGCTCCGGCGCGTCCCTCCTCGGGCCCCAGCACCAGCAGCAGCGCCTCCACTTCCGGTTCCCCTGCCATTCAGGCGATCAGCTTCCGGAAGTCCCGCCTCCGTCGCACCGGGCCTCTGCGTGGCTTCTTCTCTCTTCACTTTCGCCCGCAGCGGGCGCTTTCTGTTCGCGCCCAGGTGTTCTGCCACGCCCCGCCAGGTTGCCCGCTTTGTTCTCGCTCCCGCTGGCGTTTTGCCCACAGTCTGCGCGATGTGTCTGTCTTTCCCTGAACCCTGGGTTCCCGTCACCATGGTGTGATGGATGCCATCCCGAGGTGGCCCTCAGGACAATATAGCGTGACCTCACACTGACGCCATTCCCTTCTCTTGCAGCTAACCTGACTTCCTCCTCTACCTATGGGATAAACCAGATTGCAGAAAACGGGAGGGAAATAGGGCCCTGAGATTAATAAGGCAGCCCTTCACATTTCTGAGTGAAATTTCTTGTTTCTATATGTACAAATTGTGAGTGACCACCCCTTAAGGTGATCCGATAGGGGAATGGCGAGCCCCAGTCTTTCCTTAAACATCCATCCAGTTTAGGGGAAGCCACGCAAAGTCAATATTGAAATGATTATGGGATATGCTCAATACTAGGTACATGCAGGACCCCTGAAAGCAGAGAATAGGGGCAAGAGATTGCTCCAGCTTTTGTAGATAAACGTTTGGTGGAGATGGGCCTTAGCTACCCCTTAAAGGATGTATAGGATTTGTTCAGACCTATGGTGGTGAAGGGGATCAGGTTTTGCTGGGGGAAAAGTCTTTTAACAGTACTGTAAGGCCAGGCACAGTGGCTCAGGCCTTTAATCCCAGCAACTCCGAAGGCGGAGGCAGAGAATCGCAAGTGGTAGGTCAGAGATAGCCTATGTAATTTAACAAGACCCTGTCTCAAGATAAATACAAAAATAAGCTGGGAGGGGGAACTCAGTGGCAGAACATTTGGAAAGCATGTGTGAGGAGGCCCTGAGTTGAATCCCAAGTACTGCAAAAACCCCAAAAGCCTGTAAGAACCTGGGAGCCTAAAGTGTCAAGACATATCAAATTATTTTTTCGATCACCTGTGCTGCCACGTGGTACTAAATTTAAACACCCCCTAAAGAATTTTGTCCTGATATTGCTCATTGACCTTAGAACTCTCTTGCAGATGTTTACATAATGTATGGCACACTAGTAGATGCTCAGTAATTTTTTTTCAGTACCTGGGGGTTAAACCTAGGACCTTGCACGTACTTTCGAAGTGCCTTAACCACTGGGCTGCGCCCTAAGCCCTTTTTTTATTTTTGTTTTGAATCAGGGTCTTGATAAGTTACACAGGTTGTCTCTAGCCTTGAATTGGCGATCTTCCTGCCTCCACCTCCTGAGTCACTGTGTGCCACTGCGCCCGGCAAATGGTGGTTGTTCTGTTTTATGCAAAAGAATTCGTGTCTGGGAACTCAAATGATAGTATAAAGAGGTAGCACAGAAATATACTGATAAAAGAAATATATTTAAACAGTTTGTATTGGTCTCCAAGGATCAACACAGAGTCCTGCATTTCTCCAATTTTAAGACTCAATAGATTGCCAGGTGTGGTGGCACACACCTGTAATCCCAGCGACTGGAGAGGTGGAGGCAGGAGGATCAAAAGTTCGAGACCAGAGATAGTCTGTGTAATTTAGTGAGACCCTGTCTCAAGAAAGTAAAACAATGAGCTGGGCGTGCAGCTCAGTGGTCCAGCACTTGCAAAGCATGCAAGCAAGAGGCCCTGCTTTCAACCCCCAGTACCACAAAAATAAATAAATAAATAAATAAATAAATAAATAGACTCAATAGCTCACATTCATAAGAAATGATCATAAGGTCCCTGAGTCTCCCATCTGCTACCCTCCCCCCCTTTTTTTTTGCACTGCTAGGGATGAAAACCAGGGAGACTCCCTGCTTTTGAGAATCCCACTATCATATATAATTTTCCAATAAAATGTAGCTGCAAATTTTAAGTAATCATTTCAGATTTGCAGTGAGTGCAACAGTATGCTTGAGGAGGAGTGAAGAATTCAATGCCAGGCCAAAATACACAGGCTATCTAGGCATCTGGGCCTCATTTACTGGCTAAATGCTTTGCTTTGCTTTTGTTGCCCAGCAGTCTCAAAGATAATTTCATTCAAGGCTGGACCTGCATGCCTGTAGTCCCAGTTACTGGGCAGGTTAAGACAGAAAGATCACTTGAACCCAGAAGTTTGAGGTCAGCCTGGGTAACACAGAGAGACCCACTCTAAAAATCTTTTTTATTTGTTTATCTGTTTGCAGTACTGAAAAGTTGAACCCAGTGCATGCTTTGCAAGCACTCTACCACTGAGTCCAATTTTTTTTATTCTATCTTGAGACAATGTCTCGCTAAGTTATGAAGGCTGCCTCTGGCCTTGAACTTGTGATCCTCCTACCACCATGCCTGGCCCAAAAAGTTTTTTTAGAGGCACACACACATGTCAACTACTGCTAGGAATCTATCTCATAACCATAAAAAGTGAATGTTATTATTGCGGTACTGAAGGATTGAACCCAGGGCACTCCACCACTAAGCTGCACCCCCATGCCCTTTGTTATTTTTTATTCTGAGACAGAGTCTCACAAAGTTGCTCAGACTGCCTCTGGCCTTGAACTCTCATTCCTCCCATCTCAGCCTCCCAAGTTGCTGGGATTACAGGTGTGTACCACAGCACCCAGTTTAAGGTGACGATTATTAAGTATTTACTTTGTGCCAGGTTTTGCTCCATACACAGCAAAATATATAATTATTGCAACAACTCTTTGAGTTGTTGTTATCCTGTTTTATAGGAAGTAATGAAGAACCTGCAGTACAGATAGATCAGGTGACTTGCTCAAGGTGACATATAATAAGTGAAGGGCTGGGTCTCATTAAATTACTCAGCCTGCCTCTGGCCTCAAACCTGCAATCCTCCTTCCTCTGTCCCCCAAGTTGTTGGGTTAACAGGGTTGTGCCACCATGCCTGACTTCTCGCCCATCTTTTTTTTTTTTTTTTTTTTTTTAAGGAAAAAATTTATTTTGGCCCTTAGTTTCAGAGGTTTCCATCCATGATCATTTGACTCCATTGTTTTTGGGCCTGTGGTAAGGCAGAGCATCATAGCAGGGAGCATGTGATGGAATGAAGCTGCTCACCTCATCATGGCCAGGAAGCAAAAAAAGAAAGGCAATTAAAGGACTAGAGTCCCAGTATCCCCTCAAGGACATGCCCCTAAGTAACCCAACTTCCTTCCACTAGGCCTTACCTCCTAAAGATTCCACCATCTCTCATTAGGGTCATGAGCTAGTGGCCAGACTTTCAACACATTTGCCCATCATTCAAGTCCCAGTTCAAATGTCCATCTGCACAAAGCTTTCCTGATTCTATCAAATGAAAGAAAACTTTCTCTTTCCTCTGAGATACTATATACTTTTCCTGCATCTTCTGTGGGTATCTTATATTTTATGTGTACATGTATACGTCTTAGTGCTATGTGGAGCACACTCTGAAAGAAATAAGTTTTGTTGGAGGTGTAGCTGATGGGAGGTATATATGACAAGGGTTTATTGAGAATGAACTTACATGTTGTATGAAAGACAATTTACAACTTCATTAACATAAATAAAATTATTTACAACATATCAAATGCAGTTTAGAATGGAGTTCTCATAGCACTTTGTCATTCTTTGTTTGTTGGGGTCTTGTGAAAAATTTTTAGCCTGAGATAACCTAAGATTTCTGGCCTCCTCTGTCTGTCTTTTCTTCCAGGTTCTACTATCTCCTTTCTGCTGTGGTCTTGCTATCTCTATTTCGTCTGATATAGGATAGAATGTGACTTTTGGTAACAAGGTCCTTGTGATTATTTGCAGACAAAACTCCACCTCCTCGTCTGTAACTGCTCAACATTCTCTTGGCACATTCCGTGCTTGTCCCCTTCTTTCAGAAGAGGATCTCTCAGGTGGGTACTTCTTTACAATGCCCATTTCCCTTGAAATGGGTTTTCTGCCCATTTGTCTGACTCTGCACAATTGCGTTCCTCTATCTTATCTGAGCCCTTTGTGCTCTAGACAGCTGTCTTGAAGAGATGAGGAGAATAAAGGTCTTTTCCAGCCAGGCATGGCGGCGTATATCTGCCACCTCTGCAGGATCATAGGAGGCTGAGGCAGGAGGAGGCCAGCCGAGGGTACGCAGTGAGACTGTCTTAAAATAAAAACAAGCAAACAAAAACAAGTGTCTTTTCCTTCTGATAGGAGAAGTAACCTATCTACCAAATAAGAATTCTGGCTGTATCTGGATAAATACTTTCTGGGTAAGGGAAGCCAACATGACCTTCACTGTAGCAGGTGTTTCTGCCCACTGTGAGATGGACTACATTAGCTCTCCTATAGATTATAAATTCCCTGGGGCAGGAGTTGGTTCTAATTTGTCTTGGCAACTCCTGCAATATCTAGCATACTAGGCCAGGGTCATCCTCAGAGTGGATTAATTCAGCAACAATTACTAAGTGTCTGTGAGCTTGGTTTTTACTTGGTTCTGGGGATATCAAATAGTTTGTGCATTACTTATTTTGTAGAATGGCAGAAAGTAGATAATTGAGTTGGATGATAGGGAAATGGGGGATCATGGCACCATTATCTTTACATTACTGAGTTTGAAATTTTCAATGATTAAAGAGTTTACAAAGGTAGGCAATAGACAGTGTGCTGGGAAAAACAATACTCCAAGAATTTTTTTTTTTTTTTTGTGGTACTGGGGGTTGATCCCAGGGCCTCACGCCTGTGTGCTTTGCAAGTGCTGGACCACTGAGCTTCACCCCCAGCCCTTTTATTTTTTTTCCTTACTTCCTGAGACAGGGTCTCGCTAAGCTACATAGACTTCCTCTGGTCTCGAACTTGCAATCCTCCTGGCTCCGCCTCCCAAACCGCTGGGATTACAGACGTGCGCCTACAGATGTGCGCCACCATGTCCAGCTACTCCAAGAATTTTTTGAATAAACAGATAAGGCAATCGGACAGTGCCAAGAGTCAAGTGGAGGGTATAGTCAAAAGTGGCCTTAGATAAAATGCCTTGTGATTTGAAGGACATGAAGGCAGTGTCTATGCCACTAGAATTCTGACATTTGTCTTTATGGATTTAGAAGAAGATTGGTACCTGAAGCACAGGTGGGACTCTGGTTTTCTCCACTTCATCATTTCTCCAGTCTCTAGGCCAGAGTATGGCTATGCCAAAACAATAGGAAAAAGGTACTGGCGACATCCTGCCAACAGCTTGTCACTCTTCCTCCAGCTATATTCGCAGCTCCCCCCCAGTCTGAGAAGCAGTGGAAGCGGATGCTATCTTGGGAATTGGGAAGGAGTTTATAAGTGAAAGTACCGGCATTCATCAGGAGGGGTAGGTTTTCAGGCTCTTTACTTTAATGATTTTCCTAGTCTTCTCCCAATCATTTCAGAAAGTGTGAAGGCTCCGAAACTTAAGTTGAAGAAGTTGCTTGTGGACCCTTGACAGTGGTGGAAAGAAGAGTAAATATGGTTGCTTTTTTTTTTTTTTCCTTGCCTCTACTCAGCTTATTTAATTAAAATTACGCAGCCGGGTTTGGTGGCGCATACCTGTAATCCCAGCAATTTAGGAGATAGAGGCAGGAGGACCGCAAGTTCGAGACCAGAGGCGGTCTGCATAACTTAGTGAGACCCTGTCTCAAAAAGTAAAAAAATGAGCCGGATGTGGTGGCGTATGCCTGTAATCCCAGCGGCTGGGGAGGTGGAGGCAGAAGGATCGCAAGTTCGAGACCAGAGGCGGTCTGCATAACTTAGTGAGACCCTGTCTCAAAAAGTAAAAACATGAGCCGGATGTGGTGGCGTATGCCTGTAATCCCAGCGGCTGGGGAGGTGGAGGCAGGAGGATCGCAAGTTCGAGACCAGAGGCAGTCTGCATACCTTAGCGAGACCCTGTCTCAAAAAAGTAAAAAATTGGCTGAGGGTGCAGCTCAGTGGTCCAGCACTTGCAGAGCATGCAAGCGCAAAGTCCTGGGTTCAACCCCCAGTACCACAAAAAAGAAAAAAAAAGAAAAAAATGGGCTGGGGTACAGCTCAGTGGTCCAGCACTTGCAGAGCATGCAACTGCGAGGCCCTGGGTTCAAACCCCAATACCGCAAAAAAGAAAAAATGAAATAAAATAAATTACTGGAGCAAATTTCCTAAGTAAGTATTATGAACACTAAAGATTAAGAGCCACTGATTTATACCTCTTCTCTTTGTTGACATTCAAGCAGCAAGCTTATAAACCTAATGCCCTTTGTCTTCATTTTCATTTAATTTATATTTCATGTAGCTAGATTGCTAGTGATGTCTCTACCCTAAAATGGGAAAGTGCAATCCTTTCTACCTTAGTTAAACTGCAAGAAGATTCATTGTAGTCATCTTTAAAATGAATTCAGAATGAGGAGCAATTAATTTTTCCCTACCCCCACACCTTTCTCTTCAATGTATCTGAAATGCAAAGAGTGTACCTGTCTCTTGTTTTCAGGGAAGATAGAGTGTTGCCTATGACAACCACCAGACCTCTTGAGATTCACTGCTGCAGGTTCCCTGAGCAACACTGGCAACCGTCTTTGCAGGGAATCTTCAGTGGGAAAAGAATATGGAAAACCTAGTTCTTCTGTATCCCCAACTACCACCTATTTCTGACTTTTTGAGTGGCATGTAAGGGACTCTGATCAACCTATTCACCAGGGGTTGAGCTAAAGATTTTCTGTTTCCATTGGGTCCGAGGGCAAGGCAAAACACAAAGAAAGTTTTCTTTGGAAAAAAGAAAAGGAGCAACTGTCCTGGGTACAGGAGAATTGCAAGAACTACCTGCCACGTAGATTTGTAGCCTGGCAAAGTGGTGTTAAAGAGCCTCTCTTCAAGCTCTGTGTGTGCTTCTGGGTGTTAAAGATTTAATAGTTGAACATTTACTCTAAGACCTATTGGGTAGGCGGCACCTTTTGTCTGTAGGTGGGCGTGGTAAATGTATAAGTTGGGGTTCTCCAGGGAACAGAATCAATGGGTTACCTGCACAGAGAAACACAGGTTTGGCTCACGAATTATGGAGGCCAAGCACCATCTGCTATTGGTAAGCTAGAGGCATAGGGAAACTGGAGATACAGTTCTAATCCATGCATGAAGGCTTGAGAACCAGGACGGCCCATGTTTGAGGGATAGAGAAGATGAATGTCCCAGCTCACGCAGACAGTGCAAATTCACCTTTCTCTGCCATTTTGTTCTATCTGCATTCTCAGCTGAATGGATGATGCCCACCCACATGGGTGAAGGTACATCTTCTTTTCTCAGTCTGTTGATTCAAATGCTAATCTCATCTGGAAACACCCTCATAGGCACACATTTAGAGGTAATGTTGGCTATCTGGGCATCCCTTAGTGCCTTAAAGTTGACACGTAAAATTAACCATCCTAGAGAGCAAGGAGAGATCAACTTCAAAGTCCAAGTACCACCTCCCCTTGTGATGCCAGTGATTCCAGTCTACTAATGTTCTTGTTATCTGAAATGACTGTATAGCACAGGATCTTTTGCTGCCATTTTAGGGCCCACGTGCTGATATAGAAGCCTCCTCCCTCAATTGTCCTAGAGCCTCCATAGGCTATCTAACATCCTTCATTCCCAAAATATCAACAGTGCCATGTCAAGTTGCTGCTGCTCTGAGATGTTCTGTTAACACTGCCTCCCATCATGTTACATGGCATGGTAGTGCATGCTAGGGACTGTCACTATTCTGATGGGAATAATGCACACTGCTGTACTCAGTAATTGTGCTGTGGTCCTTGCCAGATATCGACACCTCTGCAAGGCTGGCATTGCCACCACACTCTTCCTTCTCTTGGGATCTTTGGGTCTCTCCCATTGCTCCATCAAGAGCCTTCTTAGAGTTGGGTGTGCTGGCGAATGCCTGTAATCGCAACAGGCTGAGGCAGAGGAGCACACGTTTAAGGCGAGTCTGGGCCACATAGTGAGTTCCAAGCCAACCTGGGCTATATAGTAAGATCCTGACTCAAAAAAAAAAAAAAAAAAAAAAAGATCCCGTAGCAAGATAGGAAGGAATTCCCTTACTCTTTTGCTTCACAGAGTTGTTAGATGCCATTGAGTCGGTATCCAATTCATAGTGACCCTATGTACAACAGGCAAAACATTATTGTCATTGCTTCTCTGCTGTTCATGGGATTTTCAATGGTGGATTAATTTTGGGGAGTGGGTTGCTGGGTCCTTCTCCCAAGCCTACAGCACCTGGTGTTCCCAGGTGGTCTCCCATCCAAGTACTAACCAGGCCCAACCCTGTTTAGCTTCCATGGTCTGACAAGGTCAGATATCACAGGGCTACGGCTACAGACCACACTGAGAGGGGTCCCAAAACATGTTGCTTGAGCCCTCATGTGTTACACAGCAAAGCAGCACTTTCAATACCTCCGTAAGCTTTGTCTTTTCCTTTGGACCTAGATCTTCAGCTGAGGAATTGAGACAGTGTTCATTTAAGTAACAGTGGCCATATTCCCCTCTGATGACCAAGACATTGACTCTTGGTGAATCTTATGCCTGGCTCCTTATTCCTCTAGAAGGAGGTCTAGCAAATGAAATGCCTTGCTTTCCTGCCAGTAAACTTTCTTAGATCCAGTTCACCCTCTAGCCAGATATACCCAACCATACCTGAGTCACCTGCAGGGCACAGATAGGAACTTAGATCCAATCCCCTGCAGCCTTGTGCGATTCTAAACGTGTTTCATGTTTGTAAGCCTTATTGATTCTATAGGATCACAAGACAAGGAAGATCATACACAATATTTTCCAATGCTTTTGTATCTGTAATGCTACTATAGTTCCAGAATTATCCTACCAGTAAGAAAATGAAATGATGTAAGCCTGTATAACTTACAAAGTACTTTTTATTACTGTTGTTTTTGCAGAGCTGGGGATTGAATCCAGGGCCTTATGCATGCTAGGCAAGCCCTCTAGCACTGAGCCACACTCCTAACCCTTACAGAGTACTTTTGTAAACATTTCCTCACTTAGTTTTTACCACAACCCTGTTCAATTAGGATATTATTATCCCCATGTTGCAGATGAGATGACACAGCTATCTGAAATCACCAAGTTACTCAGCAGTGGAGCCAAGCCTTGAACTACTGTTAAGTGACTCAGTGATCAGGTCTCGTTCCACTACTCCACTGCTGTCATCATCGGGGACCTGCTACAATGCTAACACTCTAAACCTACCTTCAACTTTCTCTTCCTCTAGATCCTTCCTTATCCTCTACGTCTCAGCAAGAAGCATAAAAGAAGACTGAGGACAATTCATTTTTATCTTACCCTATTCTTTCCATTTTCAACTTGCCCTCTTATTCAAGGTGTGATCAACAAATATGGTGAGTGTTTAAATACAAATGTATTATAGTAAAAGATACATTGCTGTTGTTGGTGTTAGGTGCCATCGAGTCCGTGTCCAACTCATAGCAACCCTACCTACAACAGGTGAAACACTATTATCAGTGCTTCTCTGCTATTCATAGGGTTTTCATTGCTGTTAACCTCCCTCAAAATACTCCCTCTGACTTTGAACACACTTATCTAATCTGTCTTACCACTTTCTGAAGCAGCTGTGGACGTCCTATTTTGCGTCTTTAGTTTCATCCACCATCATGACAATGCTCTGTGTCGCACATTGCTTCTTGTGTGGCAATTTCTATCAAATAAAAACCTTATGGTGTGTCCTCATCCACCTTATTCACTGGATCTGTCTCCATGCAAATTCTGCCCCCTCTCCACAGTTAAAATGACCCTGAAAGGTAAACATTTTGCTCTTGGGCCAGGGGCTATTTGGAAGTAAGCCTTTTCTTTGTAACAGTTTCAACTTGTTTGCTGAGAATACAAGAGGGAAGGAGTGGAGCTGCACAGAGGAGTTGAGGGAAGAAGAGGAACAAAGAATGTATAGTCAACCAAGCAAAACCTCTGTAAAGGGGACAAAATGAAAAAGGTGGGTGGGAGATGACAAAGATTCCTATCCAAAGGAGAAAGCACAAGGCACCACGAGTCAAAAACAACCTCATGGAAAGATAACATTTCCTCCCCTGTCCCACAAACTACCCCCAATCAACCTGGTTCACCCAACCTTGTGTGGGGCTCGTTTCAATAGTTAAAGCTGAGCACTGAATGTCAGAAATTGATGCATATAAGCAACTCTGGGAGTGTGGCTCTCCATATCAAAAGCCCTACTTGAAGAATACTTCTACTACAGGAAAAAAAAAAAAAGGCCAGGATAAAGATATTATCTTAAAGAAAACTAAATGTGAACAAGGGGAAAATGTCCCTGGAAAACTAGAAGAGAAAGATATGTCCTGAGGGGACTTTTCTCCTCAAAGTGGCCCTTGCACCTGTGCAGCAGTTGCCTGCCTTTGAAGAACCCCTGTTCTCTAAGAAGAAGTTGGTTACCACTGTGGTGACCACATCTGCCCCCGAGGCAGTACTGGCCTCCTGGGCCAGAACTGCAGACAGTGCTAGGAGAGGGAGGCAGAGGAGTCTGAGTCGCCAACAGGGGCCCATGGTGACAGGTGATGTGGTCCGTGGGAGAAGGCTCCCTGCAGACACTGATGGTTGGATTCAGCTGCAGTTCACGCTGGACAAGCCTGGGTACCCGAAAAGAAAGGAGAGGCAATGCTGGATTCTTCCTTCCTACCTATACCTTTCTACTTTCCCACCTGGAGGACAACATGCTATGCCTAAAATGTGATCCTTAGGAGTTGAACCCATGGCCTTGCACTTTGCAAGTGCTTCCCCTCTGGGCTGCATGTCCAGTCCACTTTTTAACTTTTTATCTTGAGACAAGGTCTAGCTAAATTACGCAGGCTGCCTCTGACCTTGAACCTGCGATGCTCCTGTCTCTGCCTCCCAAGTCGCTGGGATTACAGGCTTGAGCCACCATGCCTGGCCCAGGAACAAGATCTTAGTTAAAAGCCTCCAGTAAAATTAAAATACCAGGCTCTTCTTATGGAGCAGCCTACTGAACGTCAGCCGTGACAGAGGCTGATGGGAATCCAATGGCCTATGACTACCTCACCAAGAAACTATTGCACCTTGTTCTACAAATGGTTTTGGCAAAGCCACCAAAACCCTCGACAGGGGCCTCTCTGAGTTCATTTTGATAGCTGTGGACGCTGAGCCCCTGGAGATACCTGGAGCTCCCAGTGTTGTATGAAGACAACAGAGTGTCCTACATGTTTATGTGCTCCGAGCAGGTCCTGAGCCAGGATGTGAGGTCTCCAGGCCTGTCTTTGC
The DNA here is from genome assembly GCA_007922755.1 of Pedetes capensis. Taxonomy (NCBI): domain Eukaryota; kingdom Metazoa; phylum Chordata; class Mammalia; order Rodentia; family Pedetidae; genus Pedetes; species Pedetes capensis. The sequence continues at coordinate 175,013 of VMDO01001361.1, read as the reverse complement.
CTGTTCTGTCACCATCACAGCAGGCTCACAGCTGAGGCAGCAGGGCCAGTCTATTCAGCAGTCCACTGAAAGTCTTAGTCTAAGCCTGTGGCCCCCACCACAGTCTCCCCACTGAGTACTCCCCTTCAGTTGTATTAGCATGTAGTATTTGCATTTGGTCTCTGTTGTTATGAAAAATTATACCAATCTGGGAAAAAAGGCAAACATTTTGAATTGATTTAGGACATCAAGGTAGCCATGACTATGCAAAAGAAGACTTTAGAAAGTGGCAAACAGATAGGATAAGTGTATTCAAAGTCAGATGGAGTATTTTGAGGGGGATTAATGGAAATGTGTCTTTTATTATAATATATATATATATATATATATATATATATATATATATATATTTGATTTATTCATCCATCCTATTTCCTGATCACTTCTTGTATTTGGGCCTTTCCCTGCCTGGACCCCTGAAACCTTGTTATGGATTGAATGTTTGTGCTTTGTTATAGTTTGGATCTAAATGTCCCCCAAATTTCATGTGTCTGAGCATTGACACCCCAGTGGGTGGCACTGTCCTGGGAGGTTATGGAACCTTGGGAGATGGGATCTAGCTTGCTGGAAATGAATCACTAGGGGTAAGGAAGTTTTTACCTGGACCGCTAATTCCAGTAAGCTCTCCCTGTTTCCTGATTACAAAGACGTAAGGTCATCCACCAAGGACCCTGCCATGCCTTCTGCTTCTAAGGACTAAAATCATCTGACTGTAAGCCCCCAACAAATACCTCTTCCCCCATAATTTTTCCTTGGTCCATTTCTCTGCCACAGTGACAACAAGCTAATATATGTTTCCAACCAAAATTCAAATGTTGAAGCCCTAACCCCCAAAGTGATGGTATTTGGAGGTAGAGTCTTGGAGAGATAATTAGGTTTAAATGAGGTTCATAAAGGTAGGCTCCCCATGATGTGATCAGTATCCTGATAAGAGGTAAAGAGACCAGAGATCTCTTTCTCCACCATATGAGGATATAAAAAGGTGACTGTCTGCATACGAGGAAGAAGGTCCTCACCAGAGGACTGTATATACCAGCACCTTGATTGTGGACTTGTAGCTTCCATAACTGTGAGAAATAAACTCCTGTTGTTTAAGCCATCCAGCCTGAGCCTTTGACTCCCAAATTCCTGACCTGCTAAAGCTGTGGAAAGGAGAGGATTCCTTGTTGCTTTGTTCTTTTGCTTTTCAGGCTTTTTTGTTTGTTTGTTTTTCACTTGCTCTTAATAAAGAAACAGTACAAAGGTAAGAATGCTTGCTTCTTGTCTTAGTCCATTCTCTGTTGTGATAACAAAATACCAGAGACCATGTAATTTATGGAGAAAGGAGGTTTATTTATCTCATAGTTCTAGAGGCTGGAAAGCTCAAAATTTTGTGGCCACATCTGACAAGGGCCTTGTGCAGCACCATAACATGGAGGAAAAATGTGGAAGGACAAGTGAGCATGTGCAGGAGAGGAGACAAAGGAGGCTGGATGCTTTATAAAACCTGCTTTGGAGATAACTAACTCACTCCTGAGGGAACTATGAGGGAAGAGCACTCATGACCCAAACATCTCTTAAAAGCCCTACTGCCTCTAGATGATGTTACATTGCCAGTTGAACTTCAACATGACTTTTTGCAGGGACAAGCTACATCAAAATGATAGCACCTAAGGAGAAAGTCAAAAGGTATAGCTTCCTGTTCCAATCCTGCTACGAATCTGAGTTCAAATAGATCTTTGAATGTTAGCCGTTCTCACACAGGTCTTCGTCTTTTTCAATCTTGGTTTTCTCATCTGCAGCAAAAAGGGACTGAGAAACATTATTCAGGACCCTTTAATAAAAATGTACTGATTTTACTGGTGGGTTATTTATTTATTTTGCAGTATTTTATTATTATTGTTATTATTATTTTGTAAAACTTGCTCAGGATGTACAAGGCCCTGAGGAGCAAGTATTCCACCACTGAGCCTGAGGTACATATCAAGACTCTGTCTCCACCACCACCAAGTCCCTTTATATTTTTGTTTTTTATTTTGAGACAGGTTCTCACTAAGTTGTTCAGGCTGCTTCTGGCCTCGAACTTGCCATCCTCCTGCCTCAGCTTCCCAAGTCACTGGGATTACAAGGTGTGTGCCATGGCACCTGGTGATTTTACTGTTTTTAATTGACATCCTGGGTATCAGCTTTCAGTCTCTTTGGTCATTCCTCCTTATCACCACCAATTTAGACATTTAGTTAGCTTGTCTTTCTAAGTCCTGATCATATAGTTCATATTATCAGACACGAATCTAGGTACTCGAAATCTAGGGGTTATTTCTCTGGGAAAGGTAATTTTTGAAACAGAATCAATTACAGCACAATGTTGTCTTGGTAAGTTTTTTCTTTTTTAACTTTTTAGACAAGCTTCTTAAAGAGAGAGTTTGTTTTAATGAGTCTAGTACGTAGGATATTTGTACCAGGAGTTGGGGATTAGTTCAGTTGGTAGAGTGCTGCTCTGTGCTATCTGGTTCGATTTCCAGCACCGCAAAAATGGGAGAAGGACCTGGCAATCCACTTCCCTAAGCAATCTTGAAACAATCAGCCCTTGAAACTCCTATAAATAGCAGAGAAGCACTGACATAATGCCCGCCATGACACAGCGTCAGGAGTGTTTCATTCTGTTGTACATAGGGTCGCCATGAGTCAGACTCAACTTGATGGCACCGAAAAACAAACAAGTATGTAGGAGGTATTTACAGCTTGGAGGTTTACACAACTTGAAGTCAAATTGTCTGTTTGTTTTACTTGAAATGTCTATTCCAGTATTTTTGGTGCATTGTGCACAGCTATGCAGTATTGACTTCGAAGAAAACTTTGCTAACCTCTTTGCATTATATTTCTAGCGTGGCTTCACCAGGGTTAGGGAGGTAAGCAAAAGTATATCATTCTTCTCGGCTGTTTTTGTAACTATGTCTGTGAAACAGCAGCTTTAGCCTTACACATATTCAACTTTCCCCTCCAAGTCAACAGGCACTAGGTAAATACACAGTAGCTGAAAATAATTCAGCCCATGAGACTACCTCCAAAATGAGACTACCTCCAAAACAAAACTGCAATTGAGGTCTATCAACAAGGGATAGACAAGAAATAGCAGATATGGATACAGCCAGTGAACCAGGAGAGCTATTTATAAACACTAGGGATTCTTCAGGGACTCCAGGATGAAGTGCTGGTTTTCCTAGGAATAAATGGGATCATTTGTATGACCCATTGAGTCACTGGATACAAGCAGAGTTTGTATCTTTTAGAGCACTTGCTCAGTAAAATTGTTGAGTGGGAATGGAGAGAAATTTGATTTCTTCATTGAGCGGTTTTTCTGAGATCAGAAAGTCTTTTTCTTTTCCTTTCTTCTTTTCTTTCTTTCTTTCTTTTCTTTTCTCTTTTCTTTTTTTCCTGCAGTACTGAGGATTCAAACCCAGGGCCTGGTACATGGAAGGCAAGCACTCTACCACTGAGCTATATCCTTAGTCTTTCCCTGAGAAGTTTCGCATACACTTCTCCTTCCTTATAATCCATGGGGTTTTTCTTTGTTTATTTGTTTGTTTTTGTTGTTCTTATTTTTTTGCTCCTTTGTTTTGAGACAGAGTCTTGATATGTACCTCAGGCTGCCCTTGAACTCGTAATTTTCCTGCCTGAGGCTCCCAAGTGCTGGGATTACAGGTGTGCACTACCATGCTTGGCTCTCGTTTCACTTTTTTGATGGTATCATTTGTGCCACAACATTTTTATTTTTTATTATTACTATTAATAATATTATTAAGCCTGGCATGGTGGCCCATGCTTGTAATTTCGCACTTGGAAGGTGGAGGCATCATGAGTTTGAGGCCAGCCTGGGCTACATAGCAGGAAGTTGTCTCCAAAAAGAAAGAAATAAATAAAATTGAGCTGAGTATCATGACACACTCTTGTAATCCCAGCAACTTGGGAGGCTGAGGGAGGAGGATCATGAGTTCAAGACCAGAGGAAGCCTGTGCAACTTAGTAAGACCTTGTCTCAAAACATAAAAAAAAGGCTGGAAGTGTAGCTCAGAGGCAGAGCACTTGGCCTAGCATTGTGAGATCCTGGACTCAACCCCCTGTACTACACACACACATAAAAAAAAAACCCAGCCGGGCACGGTGGCGCACGCCTGTAATCCCAGCGGCTGGGGAGGCAGAGGCAGGAGGATCACAAGTTCAAGACCAGAGACAGTCAGTGTAATTTAGCGAGACCCTGTCTCAGAAAATAATAAAATCTACAAAATGGGCTGGGGGTGCAGCTCAGTGGTCCAGGCCCTGGGTTCAACCCCTAGTACTGCAAAAAAAAAAAAAAAAAAAAAAAAAAAAAACCCAAAGTGACAGTAAGTGTAAGGATTTATTTCTGAAATCTTTCTCTTCTATTGATCTATATATTACCTCAAGGGTCCCCAGTCACCAGGCCTCAGACTGGTGCCATCTGTACTTACATCTGTATTTATAAGTGCTCCCTGTCACTCTCATTACTGCCTGTCTACAATTTCTCTCAGATCAGCATATCCCCAACTCTAGTCCCTAGAAAAAATTGTCTTCCATGAAAACAGTCTCTAGTGCCAAAAAAGGCTGGGGGCCACTGCATTATTTTATGACAAGACCACACCATATTGGTTATTGTAGTTTAGTAGTAAGCTTTGAAATGGGGAAATATTAGCCCTTCAACTAACGTTGTTCTCCTTTTCCTCCTCCCTCCTCCTCCTCCTCCTCCTCCTCCTTCTTCTTCTCGTCCTCCTTTTTTCCTTTTTTTAAAAGCCATTCTGGGTTCCTCACACTTTTGTGTGAATTTTAGGGTCAATGTATCAATTTATGAAAAAAAGCAAATTAGACCTTTGATACAGATTGTATTGAATTTATAGATCAATTTGAGAAATATTGTCATCTTAACAATACTATGCCTTTCAATCTATGAACATGGGATGTCTTTTTATTTAGATCTTCCTTAATTTATCTTAACAATGTTTTATTGTGTTCAGTGTATTACATTTTTTGTTAAATGTGCAGCTAAATATTTTATTCCTCTGTATATTATTATTTTTTTTAATTTTATTTATTTATTTATGTTTGTGGTACTGGGGGTTGAGCCCAGGGCCTCGCGCTTGCATGCTCTGCAAGTGCCGGACCACAGAGTTGCGTCCTCAGCTCATTTTTTTCCTTTTTTTTTTTTTTTTTTTGAGACAGGGTCTCGCTAAATTACACAGACTGCCTCTGGTGTTGAACTTGCGATCCTCCTGCCTCTGCCTCCCAAGCCGCTGGGATCACAGGTGTGGGACACCATGCCCAGATTATCCTTTGGATATTATTGAAGATGGAATTGTTAAACTGGATACAGAAGTGCATACCTATAGTCACAGCTACTCAAGAAGGTAGGAAGGTAAGAGGATCACTTAAGCCCAAGAATTCAAGGCCAGCCTGGGGAACATAGCAAGACTCCATCTCAAAAAACAAAAACAAAGAATTGTTTTCTTTTTTACTAGTGTGTATCCATTGTACACTATGACATTTTCATACATGTATATCATATACTTTGATCATATTCATCCCCACCCATTACTCTCCCTTATTCCTCCTTTCTCTTCCTGCTGGTCCCCTTCCACTTTCCAAATAGTCCCCCTTCTGCTTTAATGTCATTTGGTGTGATCAAAAAATATGCTGAATGCTGCTGCCAAGTGCCATCCAATGGAAAGGCAGGGATCTTCAATACAGAAAACAGCAAGCAGAGTATTGAAGCTAGTAATAGTGTGTGATAAGTTTCAACTTGTTCAGTGCAGTCAGTTTGGGGTGAGCTACGGTTGAGAGAGGCTGTGTTTTAAAGTGGCCCCAAAGCCAGGCATGGTGGCTCATGCCTATAATCCAAGCACTTGGGAGGTTGAGGCAGGAGGACCAATGCAAGTTCAAGACCAGCCTGGGCTATATAGTGAGTTCCGGGCAGTTTAGGCTACATAGTGAGACCCTGTCTCAACAAACAAACAAAAACAAAGTGCCTCCAAATCATGGATCACAAAGTTTCTGGTATGGCAATTTCTCTCAAATAAATATGGTGTGTCTTCATTCACTTTATTTACTGAGTCTTGCACCATGTGACTTCTGACCAAGTCAAAATGACAAAGGTAAATGTTTTGTATCTATTCAGGATATCAAGACAGCTAAAAGACATTCACAAAAAGGACTTCCAGAACTGCTTCAGAAAGTGGCAAGAATGATAAGATAAGGAGTTCAAAGCCAGGGGGAATATTCTCAGGGGGATTAATGGCAGCATATCTTTTATTGTAATAAATTTTTAATTTAATTTTAATATTAATTAATTTTAATATTTTATTTTTTTATTTTAAATTTAAACATTCACTGTATCATTGGATCTCACCTCATATTTTAAATCTAGATTTCATATATGGGAGAAAACACGTGATATTTCTTTCTGAGTCTAGCAGTTGGCTTAACATGATGATCCCTAGATCCATCCATTTTCCTGCAAATGGCTAAACAAAACTCACTTGTTTGCATATACCATGCTTTCTTCATTCATCTGTTGATAGATATTTAGGCTGATTCCATAATTTGTATATTGTGAGTAGTGCTGCCATAAACATGAGTGTGCTGTTATCTCTGTATTATACTCACTTAGATTCCTTTAGGTATGTACCCAAGATTGCTCTAGTTGGATCGTATGATGATTCTATCTTAAGTTTTTTTTTGAGTAACCTCCATATTGATTTCCATTGTGGCTACACTGATTCATATTCCCACCAATAATGTGCATACCCAACCCCCTGCATCCTCATGAGCATCTGTTTGTTTTTATTCACAGTAGCCATTTTGACTGGGGTGGGATGGAATGTCAATGAAGGGAATTTTTGTTTGTTTACTTGTTTTGTTTTTTGGTACTGGGGGGTTGAAACCTGGGCTTTATGCACACTTTGCAAGTGCTATGCCACTGGGTTACACCCCTAGCCCCTTTTTAAATTTTTTTATTTTGAAGAAGAGTCTTACTAAGTTATACAGGCAAAAGTAATGCAGAGTAAGTTATGAGGTTAAAAATTATCTAAGACGGAAGAGAAACAATCTAAAGGGATAAAGGAAAGAGGATAATCTTAATGTAAATGATGCATGAGTACATGGGAAAAATAGGGGACTATAACCCATAAATGCATATGTTTTACTACATATTAGTCAAAAGCTTCCATAAACTTTGTAAGTTGATGAAAGTGTAACTAAAAGTGATGTAATAGTTGTATAATGGAAAAAGCATCTGTATTACTCTATACCCCATCAACATTTATCAATAAAGGGAAAAAAGAAAAAAAATTACTTAAGGTACAAACAAACAGACAGATAAAGGAAAGGGGCCGGAAAATGGAAAAAAGAAGTAGTAAGGTTAAATAAAAGAAAAGAAGAAGAA
>VMDO01001361.1:0-167446 GCA_007922755.1 Pedetes capensis | reverse complement strand
TCAGCCGGTCTATATAGTTAGTTCCAGCTCAGCTTGGACTACAGAATGAGACCCAGTCTCAAAAATGAATAAATGAAAATAAAATAAACCAAAGATAAATGAATATAAGAAGACAAATAAAAGTAGAAACAACAACAAAAAAGCTTTTTTAAAATAAAGTAAAATCAATACCAAAAATATGGTAGAAGAAAAATGTGAACAATGGGAGGAGGTAAGAAAAATGACAATGCATCTGAGAGATTTCTTTCTGGGTCCTGTACTATGGGAATCTTCCCAGTGGAGGAGGCAGGGTGTTGGAGCTGTCCTCCATTGTCATTCCCACCATTCAGGCTGGGGCCGTATGTAGGATGAGTCCTGTGTCCCTCAAGGGTCTCCTCAAGGGTCTGCTGGCTGCTTCAAGTCTGCATTCACTTTAGAAGTGTCCCTTCTTTGTGTACCAGGAGGTGCTGCTGGCCACACTGAGCTTTGTGGCCTGGGGTCTGGGCAGGTTCTCACTTGCTCCAGAGACCCCCCCCAGTTTCTGCACCCAGGGTGGCTAACATCCAGGCTGAGAGGTATCCCCCAAGTGTGTTGGAGAGTGGGAAAAGCAAACAGAGCACTGAGATCTGCACTGGAGGGGAGACCTGAGTTAACCTAGCACTCTGCCTGCCAGTCTCTGGGCTTTCAGGTCCAGCTCAGTAGTAAACCACACTCAAGGAGGAAAGAGGCTGTGGAAATAAAGCGATCCAACAGTTCTGGGCTTAGGGCTCTCAGCCCCATCTGGCAGTCAACCACATATGGTAGAGAAGGAGCTCAAGAGGCCCAGTAGTCTACTGGCTATAGGTGCAGGGCTATCAGTCTCTGCAGTTATCCTCATATGAAGGGGCTTGTTCCTCACCACACAGGGTGGGGGCATTTACCATTATCTGTTTCATAGCCCAAGCCCCCTGTTGCCTACATTTCTTAGAACATCCATTTCCAACCCTCTGTCTCTCTATAGCTGCCTCTCATGGCTGTCTCCCACCCAGACATTGTGGAGATTATCCCCAGGCTCCCCAAGTTGTGATGTATCCTTGTTGCCAGGTCCTCAGAGTAGTTCAGTTTCAAACAATAGGTCGCTTCTCAAGATGGCATCTGACCAGAGCAGGCTGAGACTTGGGGAATGACCAAAGGAATTTCTTCTCCAGTGCTGATAACAAAAACAAAAGGCTGATCTGCCATACAGCGGTCCCTGTTGCACCAAATAACCCCACTGGATGTAAGGCTGTGAAAACTGCGGCCTGTCCTGTGGCGAGAACAGACTAGCTTACTTACCTTGTGATTGTGGCTTCAGCTCTCTGTTCCCCCACAGAGCTGGGCTGGAGCTACAGGCTGTTTCTTACTTTTCTGTGGATAGTCTTTCTATTTCTCTGTGCTTTTCAGCTGTTTTATCTTCTCTTTCATGATTTTCATTGCCCTTTCTCTCTTTTTCTCTTTGGAATAAATTCTGCTCCATGTTACCCTAACTCTTCTCATTCGCGGAGACACGCGGCAACAGCTTCTAAGCTACCATTTTATCCCAGGAGCCAGGAATTATTTTCTCAAATTCATTTTCAAAATTTTCATTGCTAGTGTATAGAAATGTAATCAATTTTATATATATTGGTATTATAGCTTGCAACCTTGCCAAATTAACTTATTAGTTCAAATGCTTTCTTTTAAGTGGATTCCTTATAGAATCTATATACAAGATCAAATCCAAAAATAGTTTTTCTTCTTCATTTGCAAGTGGGATGTCCCTTTATTTCTTGGGTCTGCCTAGTTGCCCTTTCTAGAACCTCTGGGACGCTGTTAAACAGAAGTGGCGAGAGTGGATGGATGAGTTTTTACGAGACTTATTTTACCTGATGACTGGTTTAAAAGGGTCTAATAAATAATAATAGTATAGAAATAAACTTTCTTACTTGTCCTGGTGACAGAAGTTCAGTTACTTTGGGAAAATTACTTTTAGCTTTTGTGCAAATGTTCGGGTCATGTTTTAAGAGTAGTTAGAAGGACCCTCCTTCCTTCCTGTACTTCCTTTGCTTTGTATCTGAATCAGACCCGGATATTTCCCAAGCATCCTTTCTCCTGTCTTTTTCCCAGCCTCTGTTTCCTTGAAAGAACAGTCCTGGGATATGGCATGTGCACAATTTTTTGGATACTGCTTGATTGCTCAGCAAACCCATCACTTTTTCTTTGGCTTCTCAAGAAAAACTTTTGGCTCCTCACATGCCTTTTCTGTGAGCTAAAGTGTTCATGCCAAAGTTAAATTTTGGATGGTAGCTCTGGAGCTTCCCCCACATCTATATCAATCCTTGTTGTTGTTAGGTGCCATGGCGTCGGTGTCTGACTCATAGTGACCCTACGTGCAACAGATGAAACACTATTGTCAGTACTTCTCTGCTATTCATAGAGCTTTCAATGGCAGATTGTGTTTTGGGAGTGGATTGCCGGGTCCTTCTCCCAATCCTACAGCACCTGGTGTTCTCAGGCAGTGTCCCATCCAAGTACTAACCAGGCCTGACTCCGCTTAGCTTTTGAGATCTGACAGGAACAGACAGCACAGTGGTAAGGCTGCAGGTATCTCAATCCTTAGAATAGAGAATATACACTTTAGGAAAAAGCTTTCCTATCTTTCTTTTGCTTTATTTGCTAGTATGTAACAAATGCTACAATGTGCCAGCCGTGTGTTAGTCTCTGGACATACAGAAACGAAGTAATGAAGAAATGCTCTGTGAGGCTGGTGCAATGGCACATGCCTGTAGTCCCAGTGACATGGGAGACTTGGGGCAGCAGGATTAAAAGTTAGAGGCCAGAGGCAGCCTGTAGAATTTACTGAGAATCTGTCTCAAGATAAAAAATAAAAGAATTGGTTGGGGGTGCAGCCCAGAGATTAGAGTGCTTGCAAAGTATGTGTGAGGCCCTGGGTTCAACACCCCAGTATCTCCAAAAGAAGGAGGAGGAGGAGGAGGAGGAGGGGGAAAGAAATGAATGAAATCATAAGTATGTGAGATGATGAATATGTTAATTAGTTTGATTCAATCATTCCACAATCTAAACATATTATCAAAACATCACATTTGTAATCCCAGTGCCTCAGGAGGTTGAGGCAGGAGGATAACAAGTTTGAGGGCAGAGGCAGCCTGAGTAACTGAATGAGCCCCTGTCTCAAAAGGAGGGAGGGTGAACTGGAGGTGTGGTTCAGTAAAGCACTTGCCTAGCATGTGCAAGTACTGGGTTCAACCCCCTATATTAATAATAATAATTTTAGCAATCATTTTATAGATTACTAACCTTATGTCAGGCACTATTTTTTTATATGCAGTGTTTAACAGCAATTGTAGGAGGCCATTGTTTTGGATTAAGCTCTTGTACCAGGCCCCCAACAAATATTACACACATGTATCAATTAGCATAGTGTACATATTTTGGACATGTAGCCAGAAGGGACAAATCCCTGGAGAAAGACATCATGTTTAAGAGAGTGGCAGGTCAACAAACAAACAAAAAAAAGAAAACCCTCCACCAGATGGATTGACACAGTGTCTATAACAATGGGTTTAAACATAAATAAGATCCTGTGCCTGGCACAGAATCAGGGAGTGTTTTGATCTGCTGTACATAGGGTCGCTATGAGTTGGGATCATAGTAATATCACCTAACAACAACTCCATAAATACATAGAAATATTATGTATCAATTTTACAAAAAGCAACTCATACTAACATTCCACTTTACCAAATGGAAACTAAGTTGTTATCTGATCTGAGAAGTCAGGTGGGAAGATAGTCAAATTTCCCAAACAGGTTAGTTTTAAGTATGATAATAAAGTTCCCTCTGCCTTAATCCTTACCAAAAAAAGTAACCTGATGTTAACCAACCAGTTACTTTTTTATTGTTCTGTCTCCTTGTCACTGCCTTACAAGGAAAGCAAGGATAGTAACTGAAATGACCACTTTGCTTTTTTTTTTTGGGGGGGGTGTGTGTTTATTTCTGCTTTCTTCAGCCCTTTTCTGCCTATAAAATCAAATTCCTCTGCTCAGCTCATCAGAACATTTATTCTATTTTATGGAATGAAGTATTGCCTTGCTTTAGAATCACAAGTAAAATCAATTAAGATCTTTAAACTAAATTGGTTGTGATTTTGTTCTTTAGACAGCAGTAATTCATTTAATCTTCCCAACACTCCTAAGAAAATACATGCTACTATTATGCATATATTGCAGTTGAAGACTGAGGCCCAGAGAAACTAATTTTCCCAAACCCACACCACTAAGAAATTGAGGAGCCTGGATTTGAATCCAGTTCATCTGGTTCCGATACCTGTGCTCTGAACAGACAAAATATTTGGGAGAGCTAGAAAAAAAAAAAAATGGTGGCTAATTTTTACATGGATTGAGTTGAACTGTACCTTAAAGGAGTGGTAGAATTTAAAATAGCAGATGCCTAAGGTAGCGAAAAGTAAGTGCATGATGTGCTTTGATAGTGAAGGAGTCTGCAGTTGTCCTGGGTAGGAAAGGGTGAGGTCGGAAAGTAAATGAAACACCTGGGGCTGAAACAGTAGGTTGAAGCCAAGTTGTGGAGGAGTCTGTGCACACTGCCCTGAGGGCTTGGAGTTTACCAATGAATCCATAAATATTTGGTGCTTGGAAGTCAGTGGACAAAAAATCCCAGAGACATCAGGGCTGTTATTAAAGTTGGTAAAAATTGCAAGGGCAGAGTACTTATACCTACTTTGGTTTCTATAATCTACGTTCGTCAGAATGTGGCTTTAGAGTTGGGTGAGGCTTTAGAGCTGGGATACCCTCACGGTGTGGCTGAAATTTTGCTGCTCTCTCTCATCATAACCTGCCCTTATTTTTAACTTGAAATTCAACTCAGTTGGGCTGGGGATTTAGCTTAGTGGTAGAGCTCTTGCTTAACCTGTGAAGCTCTGAATTTGATCTTCAGCAAGGCAAAAATTAACACAATGGTCTAAGCTTAATAAGGAATAAAAAGAAATTGTTGTTGTTAGATGCCAGAGAGTCAGTGTCCAACTCATAGTGACCCTAAATGCAACAGGTGAACAGTATGTTACTGCTTCTCTGCTATTCTTGGGTTTTCATGGCTGATTGTTGGGAGTGGGTTGCTGAGTCCTTCTCCCAAGCCTATGGTACCTGGTGTTCCCAGGTGGTCTCCCATCTATGTCCTAACCGGGTCCGACGCTGCTCAGCTTCACGCGGTCTGATGGGATTGGATGCCACAGTGGTACGGCTGCAGGCAAAAAGAAATTAGAACATTTGAATTTTATTTTGTAAAAGAGTTTAAAAAACATATTTGAATCTTCTGTTTGTAAAAAGCATATTCTTGCATAAAATACATTACTGTACATAGTTTTTTTTACATGTACTATTTTAAATGAATTTTAGAAGAAAAATGCCAACAAGACTGAATTTTTCTTTCCCACAGATCTCCTGTAGACTTCTCATAGAGCACTTGCTTTCATTGACAGAAAGTTTGGGGATGCACAATTTCTTAAGCAGATTGTTACATAGCAATGATAAATATTTTAGTATTTTTCATATATATGTTGTTGTTAGGTGCTGTCAAGTCAGGTCCAACATAGTGACCCTGTGTACAACAGAATGGAATACTCTGACACTGTGCCATGCCTGGCCCTGTAGTCAGTGCTCCTCTGCTATTCATAAGGTTTTCAGTGGTGGATTGTTTCAAGAGTGGATTGCCAGGTCCTGCAGTACCTGGTATTCCCAGGCAGTTCCCCATCCAAGGACAAACCAGGTTGACCCTGCTTAGCTTCGGAGATCAGGCAGGATCAGATGCTAGTGTGTTAAGGCTACAGACTTTCATATATATATATATATATATATATATATATATATATATTTAAAATAAATTTTTAAAGAGAATTCCTGTTACTGTTTTCAGTTTCTTTCAGCAGACCACAGGCAGAGGTGGGAGCTGGGAGTGTGACTCAGTGGTAGAGAACTTGTCTAACATGCCCAGGCCCTTGGATTGAATCCCCAGCACAAAGACGGAAAGGAAGAAAGAAAGAAAGAAAGAACAAAAGAAAGAAAGAAAGAAAGAAAGAAAGAAAGAAAGAAAGAAAGAAAGTAAGTTAGGCAAGACAATTGTCTTTGGAGTTCAACTATGTTGGAATTACTTCTCAGGTTCATCACTTACTTGGTATGTGAGTTAATCATTAGATAGGTCAAGTAACTTATAATATGGGGATAATAACTACTTTGTGAGGTTTGAGAGTGAGAATGTTTTCTTTGGACCTACAAAGCTATATCATAAAGAACAAATATGTCCACCTTCCAAAGATTGAATTATACACTTTCACCCTTTAACTCTGAAGCTAATTCATTTTCACAGCCCTGATTCCATTTTTAATCATTACTAATCTTTTGAAAGTGATTTGGAAGATAATAGATATAATTTACTAGCTTTTGGTATTTAGAGAGAGGAAATTCACACTTGAGTGAATACTACGGTATTGTTGTTAAGTGTCATTGAGTTGGGTTCAACTCATAGTGACCATATGTCCAACAGAACAAAACACTATCCATCACAGTGCCATGCATATGATCTTTTTATGTTTGAGTCCAGTGTTGCAGCCACTATGTTTTTTCTCATTTTGAGTCATGCCACATCAGCAACTGGAGAGCCCAGGGACTTTACTCCATCCTCATCATTAAGGTTGACTTTATTTTGAGGAGACAACTCTTCCCTAGTCACTTCTTGAATGCCTTCCAGCCCGGGGGAGCTCCATTTCTGGCACCATATTTGATGGTTCTTCTCTGTTATTCATAGGATTTTCAATAGCTAATTGTTTCAGGAGTGGCAGCCAGGTCCTTCTCTCTAGTCTATCTTAATCTGGAAGCTCAGCTGAAACCTATCCACCATGGGTGGTACTTCTAGTATCTGAAATACCAGTGGTATAACTTTCAGTATCACAGCAGCATGCAAACCCCCACAACACAACAAGTTGACAGACATATGGAGCAGACTCTTATCTAGGTCCCTTTATATGCTTTTCTTAATTTTGATCCCTTTCTATGTCTATCCTAGTTATTTCTCCTAACAACTTCACGAGGCAGGAGTGATTTCCAGATACAGGGAACTGAAGCTCAAAGATGAACTTGTTAATGGAAAAGCCCATGAAAAGTCTAGATGTAATTGTAATTGTAAAACCTTCGCTCTCTTTACTCTTTATGTCAGACTGACCCTTAAATGTGCCAAACGGATTTATTTATGTATTATTTATTTATTTATTTATTTATTTTTCTTTGAGACAAGATGTCTCAGTGCCCAGGGTGGCCTTGAACTTTTGGGTTCAAATGATCCCCATGCCTCAGCTTCCTGAGTAGCTGGGACCTCAACCTCTTGAGGAGGTGTATGCCACTGTGCTTGGCTTTGAAATTGTTAAAAATAAATGAAAATAAGTTTTCCCTTAAAAAAATCTGAAATGCCCTGATAACTCTGGAGATAAAGGGTTCTGTCCTTGGGTGGTTTATAACCACAGCAAGGACTGCTACCTAAGCCTAAAGCGCTGCTGTAAGCTGACCCCACTGTACTTTCTGTTTTGGCCATAAAGAAATCCAGCTTCTTGGAGCCAGCTTCCATTTGGATTCCAGCTTTCTGGCTCCTGATGTGGCCTTGTGGTTTCCAAATGCCTGCAGTTTAAACTGAGAACTAGAAGGCCTGGGTAGAACAGAAAAGGAAGTTAGGCATCACGTACTTTAGAGCTCTGACCAGCAGGTGTCTCTGCAGACAAGGAAGAGAATTCCTCTGGGTCTCCAAGAGGTGAAAGAAGGATTTTCTAGTTTAACTGGGGAAAATTGGAGCGGAAACAAAGCAAGCAAAGATAGGTCAGCTACCTACAAAAACCAATTCCAATAGTGTAAATTGTTCTTGGTCAACAGCTGCAAACATTGGTAGAAAAACTCTGCAAATGCTGCTTTTAGCCCGAGTAGGCTGCGGTTAAGAGTGGCAGGTTCCAGGTCAGAGACAGCCTGGTAACTTAGTGAGACCCTGTCTCAAGACTTAAGACATTTTTTAAAAATGGATCTGGAGGTGCAGCTCAGTGGTAGAGGGCTTGCAAAATATGCTCAGGATCTGGGGTTCAGCCCCCAAGTACAGAAAAAAAAAGCCTGTCTTCAGAAATTGCAAGGGCGTTTGTTTGAAGGTAAGCACTTAGGACCCAGAGGCAATTCCCAAGGCAGATCTTACAGGATAGAAGTGTCTTTGGTCAGGAAAGTGGTGGACTTGATGGAAGAAGAAAGATGCAGTTCTGCTAAGTGTAAAGCCAGCGAAACAAAAGTTACTTCCACCCTAGGTGGGTTTTGAGGTAGACTTATTTTCTAGGAAATGTTCTGACTTCCTAGAATCTTAGGTACACCTTTATATTCAAGGGAAGGAACTCTAAATTATTTGGCATCTAAATATGCCAAAATCTTAATTAATATTTGGTGAGCACCAAACTTTTCATTTGGAAGAGAGATGCAAGTTACGAGAAAAAATTTTACTAGCATAAATATTTAAGAGTTCAACAAATAACAAGGGATGCCTTGCCATAAGGAGCATATACATTTATGAAACAAGTCATCCTGTCTGATTTTTTTTCCCCACGAACTAAATGTATCATCCCAGTGATTTTCCTTATAAAACAGAAGTTGGGGGAAGGGGGTATAGCTCCACGGTAGAGTGCTTGCCTTGCATGTGCAAGGGTCCTGGGTTCAGTCCCCAGCACTGAGAAAACAAAACCAACAACATCAAAACCCCAAAGGTGTATTTATCTGAGGAAGATTTTGAGCCTGAATGATAATACAGTCACATGTAAGAATGCAGAGAACCTTGGGTGTGGTGGCTCATGCCTGTAGTCCCACTCTGGAGGCTGAGGCAAGAGGACCACTTGAGACAAGCAGTTCTGGGTCAGGGCACCACAGTGAAATCCACTCTCAAAATAATCAGAGAGGGAGAGGGAAAGGGGGAGGTAATTGTGTTTGGAATGATTTAAAGGATATTAAATAATAGTCCAAAAATGAGGCTCACTCCTGGTAATCCCAACAGTTGGGAGGCTGAGGCAGGAGCACTGATGCAAGTTCAAAGCCAATCTGGTCTACCTATTGAGTTCCAGTCCAGCTTGGGCTACATGGTGAGATCTTGCTTCAAAAAACAAAAACAAAATAATCGTCATCATCACCATCATCCAAAAATGCTCAAACCATACCCTAGAATGTATATAAAAAGTGAGGGTAATTTTTATGTTTGATGCTATAGCTTGCTTAGATTAAAGAGAAAAACATGGGAAAACTGAGAAAAGCCTTGACTGAAAGTTTATTTAGCTTCTCTTAAGCTCCCCATGATGTTTTATAGCAGGAGACTAGGTAGTTATCTTTGGCTGCCCAGACCTGCTTCTAGATACCCAGGGGAAACATTTGAATGGGACTAAGTTGATCTTAGGGCTGGGATTTAGCTCAGTTGGTAGAGCGCTGTGCTGCAGTCTCTGAGGACCAGGGTTCAATTCCCAGCACCACAAAAATGGGAGAAGGACCTGGCAATCCACTCCCAAGGCAATCCCAAAACAGTCAGCCATTGAAAACCCTGTGAGGGTTGCTATGAGTCGGATACCGACCTGACGGCACCTAACAACAACAACAACAACAACAACAACAAGAAGTTAATCTGGGATAGAGGAGGAAGAGGCAAAAGCCACACTACTGAGATGGTGATGTAAAACACAGAGCTAACAAAAAGAAGGTACCGACAGATTTGGCTGATTTTGCCCAGAGAACCAGGGCATTAGTAGTGTTTGGACAAGGTGTACCTAACAGTGCCCTGATACCTGTGTGATTGCAGAATTTATAATTGGCTACTAATTTCCTAATTTAGGAAACTAGTGGCATGTACACATTGTATGATGCTGTCTGTTGGCATACAGAATTTCTGAATAATGCTTCTGTATTAGCTGACTGCTTGCATAAAGTCAGCTTTTTTCAGAGCAATAATTAATCAGGGCAATGTAAAGTAAGGGACTGGAGTTTTTTTTTAAAGGTCCTCATGGTTTTGAGAATCCTTGGAGCAATACTGTGAGACTGCAATTTTCTTTCTGTTGCTAATAAACTGCCCTGTACACAGGCTAAGTGGGTATTTAAAATCACACAGTTGATATGTTACTTTCTACTGTTTATATCGGGAGAAGGACGTGACAATCCATTCCTGAAGCGATCCAGAAACAATCAGCCATGGAAAACCCTATGAGGGTCACTGAGTCAGATTCAATAACAACAACTGTTTATATCATTCTTGGGTCAGACCTTAGGGCATCAGAGGTTTTGTATCACTTTTAGAAGTTTCTAATACCCTATCATGTCTATTAAGAATGCCTTGGTTTGGGCTGGGCGTGGTGGTGGACACTTATAATACCAGCATTTGTGAGGCTGAAGCAGGAGGATTCCAAGTTTAGGTCAGTCTGGGTTATACAGAGAGACCTTTTGTCAAAAACAAAACAATGCATTGATTTATTCTTTTCAGATCCTGAAAAGAAGACACATTGATCTGACATTGAATATACCTTTTGGTTTTTCAGAAAAGAGTAAGTTGTTTATGGTAGCTGATTGGGAGCTAGCTGGTGGCTAGTTCTCTGCCTTCCTCCTAGACTGCAGGATCTCTGAGAATGCGGCTCCCAAGGAACTCCTCTGCAGAAGGGCAGCAACCTTTTTTTTTTTTTTTTTTTTTTTTGAGATAGAGTTTTGCTGTGTAGGCCAGGCTGGCCTGGAACTTGCTATGTACACTGGGTTGGCCTTAAACTCTTCTCAATCCTCCTGCCTCAGTCTCCTGGGTGCTGGGATTATAGGCATGTGCCACCACATCTGGCCAAAAAGTTTCTTTTGACTCATAGTTTTAGTGGTTCTGGTCCATGACTCATGACTGGTTGGTCATTGCTTTCAGACTGTGGTGTGGCGGGGCATCATGGTGGGAGTACATGGTGGAGCAAAACTGTTCACTTCATGTCTGGGAAGCAAAAGAGAGAAAGAGTCATAGGTCCCACAGTTCCCTTCAAGGACACATGCCTAATCACCTAAAGACCTCCCACTAGGCTCCATCTCTTGAAGTTTCCACCACCTCCCAATAGTGCTCACTCTTTTATACATGGGTCTTTGGGGGACTTTCAAGATCAAAACTATCATACTGGGTCTAACCTGAGCTCAGTCACCCTGACTTCTGGAGAAATCATTTTTCCTTCTGGCTTCTATCTTGATGGGACTTATAATACACTGGAGGAAGATTGCAGGCTCCAAAGGTAGGCCGCCTGGGTTTGGATCCCAGTTCTACCACTTTGCATCTCTTTGACCTTGACCAATTCCCTTAAACCCTTTGTACCTCATTGTCCTTATCTGCAAAATGGAGATAATAATATAATGCATCTCATGGGGTTATTGTGAGGCTTAAACAAGTTCACATATGTAAATTGGTTAGTATAGTACCTGGCAAATTATTGCTATTATTATTATTACTATTATTATTATTTTGTGGTACTGGGGATTGAACTCAGCTCTACCACAGCTACACCTCCAGTTTCCAAATGATTATTATTTACTGTGCGTTCCTTCTAAAATCTAACTCAATCTTTGGTACTCAATTGTTGTTGTTAGGGGCTGTGGAGTCGGGTCCAACTTATAGTTACCCTGTGTACAACAGATGGAACACCATCCAACACATTACCATGCCTGGAACTATTGTCAGTGCTTTTCTGTATTCATAGGGTTTTCAATGGCCAATTGTTTTTTTGGGAGTGGGCTGCCAGGTCCTTCTCCTAAACCTACAGCACCTGATATTCCCAGACCATCTCCCATCCAAGTATTAACCAGGCCTGACCCTGCTTAGTTTCTGAGATTAGATGGGATTGGATGACAGGGTGGTATGGCTGCAGGCCCTTGGTACTCAACACTTCCTTATTGAGTGTATACATCAAAACTACTTTACTTTTTCTCTGATGATCTCCTTTGTTGCCTCCCACTCCCAATTTTCTATGTTTTTCTTACTAAAAAAGACTCTTTAGAGAGAGCTCTAGCAGGTGTTTATCCAAATCTCAATTGAACACACCACCTACTAGCCTCACTATACAGGCCATGTGTTGTTAGGTGCTGTCCAGTTGGTTCTGACTTATAGAGAACCTATGTATAGCAGAATGAACACTCCCTGGCACTGTGCCATGCCAGTGCTATTGTCAGTGCTTCTCTGCTATTCATAGCATTTTCAGTGGTGGATTGTTTCAGGAGTGGATTGCCAGGTCCTTCTCCCCAGCCTGAGCACCTGGTATTCCCAATCTCCCATCCAAGGACTAACCAGGCCAATCCTGCTTAGCTTCTGAGATTAGGCAGGATGGGATGTTAGGATGCTGTGGCTGAAGACATACAGGCCAGGAACATAAGTGATATAACACATAGCAGATGGCTACATTCTGCTCAATTGTTAGGATGATATTCCTCTTCTTTTTGGAAATGAGAACAATACTTCATTTTTCTAGGTCTTCCCCCATATTGTTTTTGACGTCTTTGAGAGGGAGCAGCAGAAGTTGTGGTACTTGATGTTCAAATTGTCTCCACAAGTGTAGGACACTCTGTAGGCCTATGGTCATTAGCGAGAGTGGCTTCAGGACCACTCCTGCAGCCTCCAGGGTGAAAGATATTTTTCTTGGCTTTACCAGCCAGATAACATATCTGTTGAGCATCCCAGTGAAGTGGTAAAACTGGAGCTCTGGGGTCCAGTGCCAAAGTTATAGTCCCTACTAGGGGCAGGTGAGGGCCATGAAGTGGTGAGAGGCTGGCCACCCCCCATCATCTATCTGGGGTTGAAAGAGCTCAGTTGATGAAAGGGCTTAGCCAGTGCAAGAAAGCAAGGTCTGCTTAATTCTCATTCATATTTGCTTGTAAGGGAGACAATTAGTATTAATTGTATTGGCAATTTGGAACAGCCACAAGGGAATTGATTCAAAGCAATTGGACAGGGAGATCCCTCTGTCCCATCCTAGTCCCAGCCATTACTCATAGTTAGATGGGGAAACAGAACACTAGGAAATGTCCTTTGGTCAGACAGAGTAAACATGTATCCCTCTTCTCACACGTTTAGAGTACCCTGGCTGTCAGTTTTTAATATTGTACATCAGGGACCTGACAATACAGTTTTGCCATGGAGAAGAGAAATAGGTGTGGATGGATTAGCACCAGACAGAAGGGATACATCTTGACACAGGAGTGTTTACATAAGTCTTCCCTGTTCCCTTCCTAGCTTGCAAACGCAATTGCCCATTAATAGCCCAATTTCTTAATCTTCCAGCAGCTAAATCAATCTACTTAATAAAGGTAGGGGGAGGTGGAGGAAACCTGAGCACTAGTCGAGAGAGGGTGGAATGTCAGATAACTAGGGAGGGAAGAAAAAGCGATATGATTTTCATTGCTGGGATTATTAATTTAATCACCTTTAATGTCCTTGGAGAGTCATTAGAAAGGGGGGGATTTTAATTTTATTATTTATTTTGTCTAACGGATTGTTCATCTTTAAATATGACATAGCTCACCAATATGCACCACCGCTAGACCAGGGTTATACAAGCAACAGAAACAGTATGCAGACATTCTGACAGACAACTAGCTGTGGAATTGTTCAGAGACGGGGGCGGTAGGAAGGAAAATGACGTTATCTTCTCTGGCCCTCACCCACCCAATGACTGGAATGTGTGTGTGTTTGGGCTGATTTCAACGTCCTGGGACATGCAAACCGTAGTTTCCCCTTTCTCCTGGGTTCGGTGATAACTTGATTGGCTGTACAAGCTGAGATGGATTTTATAAGAGGAAGGAATTTTACTGAACAGTTCCCCTGCCTTGCTACCAACTTGGTTACAGTTGCTTAAATACTGTAGCTATTCCAGCCTTTGTGGCCTCAAGGGCTAAAGTGGGACAAGGCTGGTATTTTTGGTGATGAGGAAATACTTTTTAAGCGAGGTTGGGTGGCTGCTGAACTGGGACAGAGGTCACAGTAGGGATCACTTTAGCGCCGGGAGGTCGGCTTTGGACATCACGTATCCTCAGCTCGGAAACGCACCGGAGGCTTCGAAGTCGCGAGCACCTTTGAGGCTCCCACCGCCTGCTCCCCAGAGCGGAGCGCCCCGGAGCCAGCGCCTAAGGACCCGGGACCCACGCGGGAAGGTCGAGCTCGCCGGTGAGGTCACGGTTGCCATGGCTCCGGGCAGTGACGCGCGTCGGCACGTGACGAGCGGTTGCCATGGCGCCGGGCGCCGGGCGGCGCGGGAGCTCCGCCTCCCGGAGTGACGTCCGTCGCCCCCCCACCTCCTTTCCCGCCCCCCTTGCCCCCTCCCCCCCAGGCCGGCTCCCCGCGGCCCCGGAGGTTTCACTGCACAACAAGATGGCGGCGGCGGCGGCGAGCGGAGCTGGCGGGGCTGCCGTGGCCGGAGCCGGGGGAGCCGGGCCGGCGGGCCGCCTGCTGCCTCCGCCCGCCCCGGGGCCCCCGGCTGCCCCCGCGGCTGTGCCCCCGGCGGGCGGCCCGCCGCGTCCCTCAGCCCCGGCCTCCCGCGGGCCAATGCCCGCTCGCATCGGCTACTACGAGATCGACCGCACCATCGGCAAGGGCAACTTCGCGGTGGTCAAGCGGGCCACGCACCTCGTCACCAAGGCCAAGGTAGTGGCGCGCAGGGGCCGGGCGGCTGTGGGGCTGCGCGGCCCGGGAGCGGCGGAGGGCGGCGGGGCCGGGGGGCGCCCGCGACCCCGGGGCTGAGGGCGCGGGCGGCGAGTGGAGCCGGCGTGCGGGGAGCGTTGGGGACCGGGAAGCGGGCGGCGGGCTGCCGGGCGCGGGTGTGAGGGGCTGGCGACGCCGGCCGACCCGCGAGAGGGAAACTCCACAGCAGGGGGAAGAAGGGGCACGCGGGAGCCGAGCAGCCGGGCTTGGGAAGGGGGTCCTCTGGGTGGCGTTGGGGGTCGCTCAAGGGTGATCGCAAAGAGGGCGTTGGGACTCTGGGGGGCCCGCCGGCTGCAAGCCAGGAAGAGACCGGAATCAGCAGTTAGGAAATCGCAAGGCAGTGAGGGCAGGGGCATACGAAATGGGGATCAGGGGCAAGGGGGAGGACAGGCGAGCTGGCAGACCCGGGCTTCTGAGGGGCCCCGGGACGGCCGAGGCAAGGGCTGAGGGGTGTGTGGTGGGTGCAGGACTCTGGGAGGTCTGAGGAACCTGGCACCTTATGACAGACATAGGAACCCGCGTTTGATAATCTCAGACTGATAGATGGGGTGAATGGAAGCCTCAGGGGAACACTGGATCGTTGAAGGAAGCAGTGAAGAAAATGAGGAAAGAAGGGGAAAAATTGTTCTGTGTGCCAGAAGGAAGGGGCCCAGGGAACAGAGGCCCTGGGGTCGGGGGGGGGGCAGGTTTATGGTGGCACTAGTTCATCAAGGGTTAAACAGTTTGGGAGAGCTGGGTTGCTGGTTATTTTTAGTTGTCAGAGGGTCTGGAATTGTGGGTCTCCCAGAATCTAGGGTGGGCTATCGGTGGTGAGGGGGAAGGCTTGGGGTTGAGGAGCGTAGACACCAGAGGGTTACTCTCCTTGGACCCTTTGGTTCCCAAGGGATTTGAGGAGCTGTAGTAGTGAAATTGGCCAAGGTCAATTAGGAAGCCATATATATATATACATATGAATTTTTTTTGAGGAAATTTGGGTAGTACTTTTATATAGACTTCTTGGGAGTATTGGGTTAAAGATGTCAGGAAGAATCCTTTAGTTTTGATCGAACCCACAAAGCCCATTTTAGCTCTCATTTTTTCTTTGCTCAGTATTTCCCTTGAATGAATACTTTTTATGTAGTCATTCATTATATTTAAAATTGCAGTTTGTGTTTTCCCTCAGACTGACAGATGAGGAATCTTCACTGCTCTTGCTGCTTCCTACCAAAGCCACACCAGCTCTCATCAACTCAGCCTTGCCTCTGGTTATCATGACCTACCTTGTTTTGGCTCTTATGGCAATCACTTTTTTCCAGAAGCCAGTAACTTATCTAGGCCTTCTCTCCTGCTCACTTGCAACCTGAAGTTCCTTCCCCTGCCTCTGTCTCTGTCAAAGACTATAAGGGGCCCTTCTTACCAGGGTGTCTGGGTGGGTGGCTGTGGCGAATTGATTGGTCAGTTTCACTTCCTCTGGAGGGCCCCCTTCATCCTTTTTGTCAGTTTTTATCACAGGGCTTGAAGTCTCTGGATCAGAGCTGAAGGAGATACCCCAGTCCAGGACTCCCTGATGTTACCTTCCCACCCTTAGGGGTAGTAGACTGAGCCTAGACCCTGGTGCATCTCCTCACCCCCAAGTGTTTGCAGTCCTGCTTACTATTAGCTAAGCTAAACATATTTACAAACAACATGCCTTGTTCCTTGTTTTGGTATTTCCTTTTTTCCCCTTCTCTGTCTTCTAAGTAATCACATTGTGTGTTTCTGTGATTATTTTGTTCTGACCTCTGGGGAATTGACTTCATGAACTTAATTGGTTGCCTGGTTTATGGTCTCTATGATTTAAAGATTTCTGAATCTTCTAGCCCTTAGATATACCAAAATATTGATTTAAAAAAATCTATGACAGGATCGAATGTTTTTGTAAATATAATTGCAAACAGTTGATTCTTGGCTTTATATATAAAAGAAACATTTCTATCTTTAGTAGTCAGCAAAGCCAGTGCCTAATTATGGCTAGTCCGCCTGCTTTCTAATTTTCGTGTGTGTGTGGGGGGGGGGCATAGTTTTTCTCTGAGACCTTGGTATTTTTTAAGACTGCAATATTTAAAACATTGGCTTGTTTATAAATGAGTGTCACTGTTTATGTTGGTTTTTATCTTTGATCATTTGTGGTGTGCAGTTATGCAATTCTTATGCATGGAAATATTCAAAGTCTTGAATGAGACTGAAATGGCTTGGACAACTAGTTGCATGTGTGAAGAGACCACACCAGCATTCATTTGTGTTTCTGTAGCAGTGTGCAATTTCCTAGTTACAGTTACAAGTGCCCTGTCTTTTGCTGCTTAAATTACTCTGAGGACATGAGTGAAGCTTAATTCACAAGGAGTTACAATGTGCTCTCCTGAACCATGGGCATATTTTGGCCTGTTGCTTGCTTATCTGAATCCACTTTGGAAGGGGTCCTCAACTGCTGACAGCTTAGATGTACCCAGCAGCTGTTGACATACAGTATGATGGCCTATTAAGGCCCTGGTTTGGTTATATAATGGTCGGGAAGGTGCATAGATACTAGAAGTTGCAGGAGCCATTGCTTTTGTAATTCAGATAGGTAGATTTTTCTCCCCATGCACTGCAGCATTTATCTTCTGCAGTCAGGTCAATTGCAAGCAAAGAGTTATTTTTTCCCCCATCTCTTTCTCCCCCCCTTTTTTTTTTCTTCTTTTCTTTTCCTCTTTCTTTCTGCCTTTAGGTCACTGAATGGTCTGGGTTTTTCTTGTAACTGTATATAAAAATCAGACTCAGGTAATTCACATGATGTTTATGTCGGCTGAAGGAGGTTAGGTAGTGGGCATGCATTTTCAGAACATCATAGAAATATTTATAATCACGTTTCCTTACATGACCCATTCCAAGGACTAAGAGGCTAAAGTAAACTTCATTTATTGACTAAGCTACTGCAATCCATCCAACAGTAAGTGGTGAAGCTGGCCCTTTCCTTAATTCTGTTAACTTTCAAACCTCCTAGAGTAGGACCCTGGGATGAATAAAATCAGTGGAGAAAAGGAAATATCTGCCTGTTTGGTTTTTGGTACTTTTGCAGCATGACATTCATGAACTCAGACTTCATGTTGGCAGCACTGCAGTGCTTTGAGCATCACTGCAGAACAGTTCACCAGAGTGAATATTCATCGGTGACATACTTTGGTTTGCAGCTCACCCTGTCTTTGTCCTACCTGGTTTGACTTTCCTTTCCTTCCTCCCTCCCTTTATCCCTCCCTTCCTCCCTCTCTCTCTCTCTTCCTTCTCTCCCTCTGTCTTTCTTTTCTTTTTCTTCTTTTTTCTTTCAAGGAGCCTAACCTAAGATTCTCATTCTTTTGGTAGGATATTATAAAGTATGAAAGAGATTTTTTAAAAATAGGTTTTCTACTCTGAGATTGCTTATAGTCTGTGCCTAATTGTACCTTCAAACTAGTGGGAGGAATGGAAACAAAAAGTAGATGTATTTTGTGCACATTTAAAAAACTACATGACGGTAAAAGCTGTTACCCAAATATTTTTAAACTGTTATTTCAGCAAATATATATCACTTGCCTGTTATTGGTTTGTGGTAAGAGCTTCAGCTTTGTATAAGACTGCCTGGTTTGAATCCTCTGCTACTTAATAGTAGGGTGATCTTGGGCCATGATAAGTTATTTAACTTCTCGGTGCTTGGATTTCTTCATCTACAAAATGAGATGATGATAATACTTGCAAAGATTAAGATAATATATGTAAAGCTATTAATGCAGTTCTTGGCACATAATAAACATGTAGTAAACGTTCTGATCATTGTCATCGCTTTCATCATCAGGTACTGTAGTAGCCAAGATGACTAAGATGTAGTCCTCCGTTTTTGCATTTCACCCCTGGGGAAGAGTTCCTAACTGCATATGCCATAGGTTTTGTGTAGGTAGATACAATCCTGATCATATACCTCGGTGTTAAAAAAAAATAGTTTACCACTATTTGAAGTGCCACTGTGAGTTACCCAGGTCAGATGTCTATGGGATATGGGCTGATACCACAAAATTGTTATTTTAAAACACAATTTTTTTGTGAGTTGAATTTTTTTTTTTTAAAAAAAAAACAAGAGACTTAGCTAATAGATACCAATACTGGCTTTTGCTTTAAGCTGCCTCAAATTTTCTTTTCTTTTTTTGAGACAGGGTCTTCCTGTGTAGCCTAGGCTGACCTCGAACTTGTGATCCTCCTTCCTGCTTGAACCTCCCAAGTGCTGGGCTTACAGGTGTGCACCATTACATCCAGCTCAAAGTTTTGTTATGTTTTATGTCACTAGTGTGTGTCATATTGAAGATGGAAGAATTTGTTTTCAGGCAGTCTTTTCTTTAGAGATTCACTTAAATATGGTGGAAAATATATAAAAATATTACTGCAAGCTTGAGAACACATTTGTAGTCCACTGAGGTAGTACAACTCTATAACTGCAGTACTCAGGAGGCCAAGGCAGGAGGATAACAAGTTGGAGGCCAGCCTGGGCTACATAACAAGACCCTGTCAAAAATAAACAATTAAAAAAAAAAAAAAGAGCAAGCCCCATTAAAAAAAAAATGAAAATTTGCAGTTACATGCAGAGTGTGCCACTTAAAGGGCTAAGTTCATGTTCTGTTTTTTTTTTCCCCTCCTTCTTAGGGGTTGAACCCAAGGCCTCATGCATGCTAGGCAAGTGCTGTACCACTAGCTTAGGACTCTTAATTTTAAATATTACACAGAGAAAACATTTTGCCTCATGACCCCATTCCAAAGACTGACCAGCTGGGACATATTTGTGTGCTGTGTGTTTTTCTGAAGACTCATTTTATGAGGAGAAAAACTCAAAAGTGGGCTAAAAAGGTTATTTTTATTTCTAAGGAAGAGTTTTTGTTTTTCTTTGCAGTACTTGGGGATTAAACATAAGGTGCTTCACCATTGAGCTAGTTGAGCCCTTTTTCATTTTTTTAAAAATTATTATTATTGTTTTTTCGTACTATGAGTTGAACCTACGGCCTCACACATGCTGTTCAAGTTTCTATGTCTGAGATGCACTTCAAGCCCATTTTTTACTTTATTTTGAGGCAAAGTCTAAGTTACACAGGCTGCCTCTGGCCTTGAACCTGTGATCCTCCTGCCTCTGCCTCCTGAGTTGCTGGTATTACAGGCATGTGCTACTAAACCTGGATTCTTAAGGAGGAATTTAATGATACAAGTGAGGTCATGATTGTGCTTCTTAGGAACTTAAAAACAAGATTCCTTGGTAAGTAGAAGAAAGAATTGTATAAAAAAGAAGTTGAAAGCATCATTTACATTAGATACATTTGAGGAAGATAGTCTGATCCCTAGGCAATCTAGAAGTGACCATTGAAAGATGACTAAATTCAGCTGGGCATGGTGGCGGACATCTATAATCCCAGTGATTTGGGAATTTGAGGCAGGAGGATTGTGAGTTTGAGGCCAGAGGCAGCCTGCATAATTTAGCAAGACCCTGACTCAAAATAAAAATCAAAAAATGAGCTGGGGGTGCAGCCCCAGTGGTAGAGTACTTGCAAAGCACTTGCAAAGTAAGTGTGAAGCCCTGGGTTCAGCCCTCAAGAAATGGCTCTCCCCGCCAAAATACCCCCTAAAACAAAGCAAAAAAACAACCAAAAAAGACAACTTCATTTTGATATAGTTGTTGAAACTTTATGCAGCACTAAGATTAACTAGGACTAGTCTCTCCAGAGTCAAAATACCAGTATTCTGCTTTCAACATCAAAGATATTTTAACATTCTGATTTTGGTGCCAACTCCCTAGAAAGTCATAGATCTGGCTCAAGCCAGAGGTGCCCAGACTAGTTATTTCCGTGCCAGAAGTGCTGTTTTCATTTTCCAAACATCAGTCTGGCTAATGTCTTATAGTTCATAGCACAACAAAGAACAAAATGGGGTGCTTTGAAAAGAAAAAGAAATGTTTTCTACGCACCAGAGTCCTGTAATTGTAAAAAACACCTAAGACATTTCTGCTGTGAGATGAAACTTTTCCATCATGTGTTCATTCATTCAGCACATATTTACTGAATGCAATTTTTTGTCAGGTTCTATTCTAGGCTCTTCAGTGGTGTATTCTATACACTACTGAAGAAGAGCGACAAAAAGCACCGTTTTGTTTGCTTTTGAATAGGGGGAGACAGATAAGAAATATGTAAAAACAAACTAACTTTGCTTAGTGATGAATACTAAGAAAACAAATTAGCTAGAGACTATCTGGGAAGGAGTGCTGCTGCAGGTAGAGTGGCCAAGGAAAGCCTTTGCAAGATGGTGATATATACATATGTATATATATGCATGTATATTTTTCGGTGGTACTGGGGAGTTGAGCCCGAGGCCTCACGCATACTTTTTTGCAAGTGTTCAGCCACTGAGCTATACCCCCAGTCCATTTTTTACTTTGTAATTTGAGACAGGGTTTCATTAAGTGATGCAGGCTGCATCTGGGCTCTGTGATCCTCCTGCCTCTACCTCTTGAGTTGCTGGGATTAAAGGCGTGTGCCACCATGCCTGGCTAAGATGGTAATACTTTGGCTGAGACCTGAATGGTGAGGGAAAGCTGGCCAGGAAAGATTTCAAAGAAAGAACATCCCATGTAGAAGGAATGGCAAGTACAAAGGCCTTCGGGGCAGAAATGAACTTGATTATTTGAAGATTAGACCTAAGGTCATGTGTTTTGGGCCTTAGTGAACAAGGTGTAGAAAAGTAAGGGTGATCTCAGACAGGTGGACAGGGACCAGATTATAAAGGCCTTAAAGACAACTTGATGAAATTGAGAATGAAATGAGGATTGACATCAGAGAGTATCAAAGCAGAGCGTTGACACCATCTGATTTATTGTTTTAAAAAACTCACGTTGGTTTTCCATGGTTATGTGGGAGCTATATGGGAGCTGGAATTAGAATCTGGATATCTCTAATCCTAGACTTCTCCAGTCATAGAAAACATTGCCCTCACCCTCTTGAGTACTTGCTCTTTTATTAGAGAAACAAAATATACCTAACCAATAAAATCTAAAATATTAGAACAAACTCTAAAAGTGAGATGTCATGAAACATAGCCAAGGAAGGAGGAAGAGAACATTGTACTTCACCTGTCTTTTGTCATTATGTCACATTGTCATCTCTGCCACTTACAAGTCCCCCTCTGCTTGGTCTTTAAATCTCCTACTCAAATCCCCCTTGGTGCCCCCTCAACATGACAGATACAAAGGAAATAAAAAGGGACAGAAATAAGCACAGAAAATTCAATGAGCATAAACATTATTTACCTTATATAGTTTTCTTGTATCACTATAGGTAGCTCACTCCCAGGGAATATGGGTAAGTATACTTTTGAACTGGTCTGATCTACCTTTGGAAGTAGCTTTCTTAGGTGGACTTCTTACTTACTGTATTACTACCCAGAAGAATGGAATCTAAAAATTTAGGTTAACTACCCACATTTCTTGAGACCATTTTTTTTGTTGTTGTTGTTATTGTTGTTTTGAGACAGGGTCTCACTTTGTAGCCCAGGCTGGCCTGGGACTTGATGGGTAGACCAGGTTGGCGGCATACTTGCCTCAATCCTCCTGCGTTAGCCTCCTGAGTGCTGGGATTACAGGTATGTGCCACAATGCCTGGTTTGAGACTATATTTCTTGGGAAAGAAATTTTTCATTCATTCATTCATCCCCCCCATCCATCCATCCAATAACTTTTGAAAGATCATTTACCAAAAACGGAAAGGGTTGGTATATGACACAAAATTCAAAAGATGCGAAGGAGTACCCATTGAAGTGAAGTCTTCTTACCTATACCTCCAGTATCTTCATCATGCAGTTTTTTAGTTTTGTTTCATAAATACTTATTAAAGACTTCTCTGGATCAGTCTAAGTGCTAGGTGCTATTTATTTTCTGGCAGTACTTTGACATACTTGAAATTTCTAAAAGTCATTTTCCTTTAAGTTAAAAAAAGAAAATATCTAACACCTATTGCCTGATAGGATGGGACAGTGTACTGATTTAATGCAGTTAAATGTAATTAGATTATTATAGTCCCATTGCTTAGTACAGTGTCTATAAGTATTCATTGAGTGAATGAATATAAGGATAACAAAATTTAAGAGCTGAGTTTGTGTTTATACTCAATATATCTTAGACTTTGTACATTAAAAAATTTTTTTTGTTTGTTTTTGAGACAGAGTTTTGCTATATAGCCCAGGCTGGTATCAAACTCATGATTCTCTTGCCTTAACCTCCCATGTTCTTGGATTATGAGTGTGTATCACTATACGATCCCCAGGCCCTCTTTTTATTTTTTGCAGTACTAGGGATTGAATCTAGGGCTTCACTCATACTAGGCAAGTGCCTTACCACTGAGCTGAGCTACATCCCTAGACCAAGTGCCACCTTGTTTTTCTTCTTCTTCCTCTTCTTCTTCTTCTTCTTCTTCTTCTTCTTCTTCCTCTTCCTCTTCCTCTTCCTCTTCCTCTTCTTCCTGCTCCTCCTCCTCCCTCTCCTCCTCTTCTTCCTCCTTCTCTTGTCCTTTCTTCTTTCTTCCTCCCTTTCCTCCTCCTCCTCCCCCTTTCTTCTCCTCCTCTTCTTCGTCATCGTCTTCGTCTTCTTCTTTTCTTCTTCTCTTTCTTTCTTTTTTTTTTAAAGACAAGGTCTCTCTGTGTTGCCTAGGCTTTTTTGCCCAGGTTCTTTTGTCCAGTTTGTTCTCAAACTCCTGGGCTCATATGATATCCCACCCTCCAGCCTCCCGAGGTATGCATTACCACACATAGTGAAGTCTCTTTTTATTATTATTATCATTGCTATTATTATTATTATTATTATTATTATTATTATTATTATTATTTTGAGACAAAGTCTCATTATGTAGTGCAGGCTGGCTTCAAACTTGCAATCCTTCTGCCTCAGTCTTCTGAGTGCTTGAATTACAGGTATGCACTGCACCTAGCTATAAGTTCCATTTATTGATTAATTGGCTGGTTGTTTTTGTTGAGAGAGGGTCTCACTAAGTAGGCCTGACTAGCCTGGAGTTCACTATGTATAGCCCACGCTGGCCTCAAATGTGGGGCAGTCTTCTTGCCTCAGCTTCCCTCGTGCCACTGCACCTGTCTAAACACTTTATTTTAAATGGAAGGTTCTTGCATATCCAGGCTCCTCATGGGTTACTTTCCTTAGATTGCTCCCTGAGTATAGTCAGTACGGTCAGCCAGTGCCTCCAGTTTTCCCTCTTCTGCTTTGGGGCCTTTCATCCTTTGGAGACTCACCAGATTGTTAGGCTACTGGCACTTTCTGAAATAATTCTATTTGTTGAGTTATACTAAGTGATCTAATTTTAAAAAAGAAAAATAAAGCCAAGAAACCAAAATTTTCTGTTACTGGCCAGTAATCTTAAAAAGTTAGTTTTAATTGGTTTTTACCTTTAATGGATTAACTCAACTAGTATTTGTTGTGTTGTCTATGTGCAAAAAGTAGCATCTATTGGTCCTAAAAGACAAGGTAGATTTTATTCTTGTCAAGATAGCAAGGGATTAGGTTAAAGGAGCAGTTGAATGGTTGTAGCTTGAACCTAATACAGAAAGGAAGACAAGAAATATTAGTATAATAAGTTCTTTTACCTTAACCACACTGAATTTTTACTGACTGTCCTCTACATTGTCCTATTTTTTTCTGATTATAAAAATAACTTCGTGCTCATGCATGGAAAAACTTTGGGACAATTAAGAAAATTATAAAGAATCAGTGAAAAAGTTACCCATTAATACTGCCAACTAAAAATAGTTACTATAAAATACTTTCATTTCTACTTATTTATTTTTACTGTTAGGATCATATTGATACACTGTTTAGTTCCTTTCCCCCTTATCATAAGCATTTTTTACATCATTAGAAACTGTCAGTAAGTATCAATTTTAATAAATATATGTTGTTGTTAGGTGCCCTCTAGTTGGGTCCAACTCATAGTGACCCTCATAGGATTTTCAATGGCTGATTGTTTTGGGAGTGGATTGCCATGTCCTTCTCCCATTTTTGTGGTGCTAGGAATTGAACCTGGGACCTCAGAGACTGCAGAGTGGTACTATACCAGCTGAGCTAAATCCCAGCCCTAATAGATATATACTTTTCCATTATGTGACTGCTGTTAAGTTTTGAACGTTTTTCATAATTTAAGATATTTCTGAGTTTTTCACTTCATAAATTCGTTGTCATAATGATTTTGCTCATGAGCATTTGATGCATTTCTAATTTTTTGCTCTGGATAGATTGTTGAAAGTGCAATTACTGGGCCAGGTGGAACATGTGTTGTAAGACACTTAGAATGTATATTGCCACATTGCTCTCCAGAAAGATTGCAGCAGGGTTATCCTCCCTAGCAGTATATGGGAAGGCCTGTGTCATAGCCAACAGCACTGGCTCTCTGTCTTACGTTGCTTTCTGCCTTTGTTGGTGTAGGGTTGTAGGACCGTAAGTCTCTACTGTACTTGCACACCTACTGCCACAGATACACCACAGGTCAGGAGAGAGTTATAGTAGCTGGAATAGAAAAGAATTAAGTGTGTATGTAACATTTCACTTGCTTTTTATAAATTGTTATTCTCTCCTTATCTCTCACATAGGGATATAATCCTACAGTGGATAAATTGCTGAAGGAAAGAAAAAAGAAAGGTTAATGAGAAATAACAGACTCTGGTTACCTGAACCTTTGATTTTATTTACTTATTTTTGTTGTTGTGGTTCTTTGATTTTTTTGTGTGGCCTAGGTTGGCCTTAAACTTGCCATCTTCCTGTGTCAGTCTACTGAGTGCTAGTATCACAAGAAGGTGGGACCACTTATATATTATTTTTGGTTACTTGTTTTGAATTAAGGTATAAATGAATTCCATGTTATAATCAATTGATGTTGCTTAAATTTTTAAAAAAAGTCTTTATTTTGCTCTCTGGAGTTCCCCTCCATCTTTTTCTTTGCAATCTATTTAAGAGTACATTGGCTAATATTTTGTTGTATGGCCGAGTCCTTTTCTCTGTATACCCTGGTTGGAGTTCCTTTATCATGTTTCTATTAAACCTATAATGAATTATCTATCATGTCTAGTTTTGTTTTGCTTTGAAAGCAAAACAGGAATTTAATGGCATTTATGAAGCAATTTGAGTACAGAATCCCTCTTGATTTTTATGATCCTCTTCTCCCAATCTATTTATTTTTTATTTTTCGAGACAGAATCCTGGTCTTTATCCTAGGCTGGCCTTGAACTTGAGATCCTCCTGCGTTAGCATCCTTACTGCAGTGATTACGGGCCAGCAATATCATATCCAGCTTCCCTTTCCCCAGTCTTTTACCCTTGTCTAGCTATATATAATTTGACTTTACCAAGTCTTTTCAAGTATTCAACTTAATTTTTGCAGAAACATGCCTTTCTTTTTTATTTTTTCATCAGTTTATGTCTTTAATTCAATTACATAACTGTAATAAGAGCAACTATTATAAATAGTTTTGAGAAGAAACAATTAGCAATAAGCAAGGGCCAGGTGTGTAGGTCTGTGGTAAAGTGCATACCTGGCATGTGTCAGGCTCTGGATTTCATCCTCAGTCCTACAAAAAAACAAAACCAAAAAAGTCCCAAGTTATTGGTAAGCATATGTGAAACAATGGCAGCAGAAGCATCCAGTATAAGAGACAGTAGCTATTAGTTGGGGACAGTTTGTATGTTGCGGGCATCAGTTGTTTCGTAGAGAGATGGAGAAACATCAGTTATTTTGGCAGATTAGTTGGATGGGGGTGGTTAAAAGTTTATGAATTAACTTAAAATTATAAATAAGCCAATGTTGCTAAAAATGTGAAGACAAGATATTTTGTAGAATCTTTTAGTATCTATAATGTATACTTCAGGGTGGTATTTTGGTCCATTTTTATTAGAGTTTGCGTGAATTGAATTGAATTTGATAATGGGTCAATGATGCTAAAAACTTGATGAGGAAGCAGCCCATACTCTCTAGTTTAAAAGGTTTATATCAATTCAGTGCCAGTGTAGTGTTCCACGGAACAAGTTGACATTTTCATGTAGTAAGTTGTTTTCTGTTTCTGGCAGAAGAAATCTTGGTTTATATGCCATAAGAAACAGAATTGTTTTCATTGTGGAAGGCAGGAGCAGAGCTGTGTGTTTCTTATTAGGATTGGTTGGGCACCTGCAGGATTTCTTCTGTCTTTCTGCTTCCTGCCTCCTGTTGTCCTTTCCTTCTGTCAAAATGTTCTAATGTTGCATAAGCAATGTTCTGACAATAGATTATTTTTTTTATTTTCTTAAGCCCTCAAAATAATGTTTTTAATCATTGTATGTTCTTGGCACACTTTCCAATTCTACATCAACAGCGATATTGTTGTTCTGGTTAAATGGGGTAGTTGTAATCAGGCATTGATCTTTGTGTCCAAGTCAGCTGCAGAAATGTGACTTTCTTATACATAAATAACTTCTATGTATATAGTAATTCTGGAAAGTAGTTAAATGTTGGGGTGGTACTTTAGGATCTTTTTAAAGGATTTTTACAGTCCTCAGGAATAAAAGAAGTTGTTTGAAGCATGTTACTCATTGGCCTCTGACATGTGCAGAAGACTACCCAGTAATTTTAGTCGGCTGCCTCTTCTGATCTCATCTTCTACCTCCCTTTTGAGTCATCAGCTTCATCTAGTGCCCTACTGTAATTGAGCTTTCACTGAAAGGGGTACTGTTATCCTGAGTCGCAACCTCTTGTAGCATATCAGTAGTTGTTACCGTTTTAGGCTGGAAATCCACTTTTGGAGTCACAGTAAGTTTTGAAAATGACATTTCAGTCATGTTACCTAAATTCTTCTGCCTTTTCTCTTGTTAGTACCAGTGTTTTCTGCTTTTCCAACTCTTGGAACCTTTGGCCCACCACAGTTGTTTAAGACAACCTGTAATAACAAACTGAGCATTGATAGATGTCAGGGGATGTGTTTCCAGCTTCAGTCCTTACTAGCTGCCAGTTTGACCTTGGGCAAGTCACTTAACCTAATGGAGCTTCCATTTTCTTTTTTACTTATTGTTTTTCAAATGGCTTATTGAGCTACAGTTCATATACAATACAGTTCATCCAATTGAGTGTTCTTTTTTTAGTATATTCACAGAGTTGTACAACCATCACCATGACAAATTTTAAGAACATTTTTGTTCCCCCTAAAAGAAATGCTATATTCATTAGTGGTTACAGCTCATTTCCTCAACCTCCCTCCCCCAGCCCTAAGGGGCTGCCAATCTCTGTAGATTTGCCTGCTCTGGACATTTCATATAAATGGAATTGTGCAATAAGTGGTCTTTTGTATCTGACTTCTTTCATGTATCTGACTTCTTTCATGTAATTTCTTCAAAGTCCATCCACGTAGCATATGTTATAATTTCATTCCTTTTTTTTGTTTTGTTTTTGTTGGTGGGGGTTTGAACCTGGGGCCTCACACACGTTAGGCCAGTGGTTGACCACTGAGCTGTACCCCAATCCCCTTTTAAATTTTACACTTTTGTTTTGAGACAGGGTCTCACTAAGTTGAGTAGGCTGACTCTGTCCTTGAACTTGTCATCTACTTGCTTCCAAAGTCACTAGGGTTACAGGCGTGTACCATTGCTCCTAGCCATTTTTTTTTAATATTAGGGAAATTAGTTAACTTTTAAAATAAGTTAGTTATTTTTATGTGCTTTTCTTTTTTTGACTTTGTGTGTTTTTATGATATGAATTGTAAATGATTTTTATGTTTACGATATGATTTTTCATTTTTTCTTTTTCTTTTTTTTTTTGGCGGTACTGGGGGTTGAACCCAAGGTCTCGCACTTGTATGCTCTGCAAGTGCTGAACCACTGAGCTGCAGCCTTGGGGCCCCCCCCCCTTTTTTTTTCACTTGCTAAATTACGTAGACTGCCTCTGGTCTCGAACTTGCGATCCTCCTGCCTCTGCCTCCTGAGCCGCTGGGATTATAGGTGTGCGCCACAGCGCCCGGCTCTCTTACTATAGCCTATGCTGGTCTGGAATTCATGATCCTCCTGCTTCAACCTCCTGAAGTGTGGGAATTATAAGCATATGCCACCATGCCTTATTTTTATAAATTTTAGATTTTATTTTTATTTTTAGTGGGGTTTTTTCTTCCACTTGCCTATAAACTCCATGAGGGCAGATTGTGTCTTTGTTTTTACTTGTTATAATTTTCAGTGTCTAGTATGTCACCTGACTTGGGAGAGGCCCTCCATTCATTGAATGAATGAGTGAATGTAGGTTTTTCTTTGGGTGTGTATCTTGTTGTCATGACACAATTTATTGAGTAATCCAAATTTTCCTTCTTGATTTTAAAAGCCACTTCATCATTTACAACCTTCCTATAGGTACTTGGGTCTATTTTTGTACTCCTTAGTCCATTGGTTATATTGTTTTTACTTGTTTTGACATAGTAAATGTTAATTATTATTATAGCTATATACTGAAGTGTAAAGGCTCCAGGAATTGATGGAATACCAGTTCACATTTTTCAACAAACAGATGTAACACTGGAAGTGCTCACTTGTTTATGCCAAGAGATTTGGAAAGAGATCCATATTTCTACCTATTCCCAAGAAAAGGGATCCAACTGAATGTGGAAATTACTGAACAATGTCATTAATATCGTACACAAGTAAAATTTTGCTAAAGATCATTCAGAAGTGACTGCAGCAGAACACAGAGAGGGAACTACTGGAAAATCAAGCCCGATTCAGAAGAGATTGTTAAACCTGGGATATCATTGCTGATGTCAGATGGATATTAGCTGAAAGCAGTGAATAATAGAAAGATGTCTCTCTGTGTTTTATTGACTATGCAAAGGGATTTGGCTGTGTGGATCACAATAAATTATGGATAACATTGCAAAGAACAGGAATACCAGAGCACTTAGTTGTACTCATGAGCAGTCTGTCAGAGCACTTAGTTGTACTCATGAGCAGTCTGTACATGGGCCAAGAGGCAGTCGTTTGAACAGAACAAGGAAACACTGCCTGGTTTAAAGTCAAAAACAGTGTGCATCAGGCTGTATCCTTTCACCGTACCTCTTCAATCTCTATGCTGAGCAAATAATTTGAAAAGCTGGACTTTATGAAGAAGAATTGGCGTCAGGATTGGAGGAAGACCCATTAACAATCTGTTATGCAGATGACACAACTGCTTACTGAAAGTGAAGAGGATTTGAAACATTTACTGATGAAGATTAAAGAACACAGCCTCCAGTATGCATTGCACCTCAACATCAGCAAAACAAAAACCCTTACAACTGGGTCAGTATGTAGCTTCATGATAACTGGAGAAAAGATTGAGATTTTCCAAGATTTTGCTTTACTTGGTTCTTCAGTCAACACCCATGGAAACATTCAAGAAATCCAAAGACATATTGCATTGGGGAAAACGGTTGCAAAAGACCTTTTTAAAGTGTGGAAAAGTAAAGTTGTCACATTGAAGACGAAGGTGCTCCTGACTCATGCCAGGGTATTTTCAGTCACATCATATAAGGCTGTGAAAGTTGGACGTTGAATAAGGGAGACAGGAAAATAATTGATGCTTTTGAATTATGGTGCTGGAGACAAATATTGAATATACCATGGACTGCCAAACGAACCAATAGATCTGTCCTAGAAGAAATGCAACCAGAGTGTTCCTTGGAAGCAAGGATGGCTAGACTATGTCTTACGTATTTTGGCCATATAGTCAGGAGGGGTCCCTTGGAGAAGGACATCATGTTTGGGAGAGTGGCAGGTCAATGAAAAAAAGGAAGACCCTCAACTAGATGGAGTGACACAGTGTCAGCAACTATGGGCTTAAACATAATAAAGATCATGTGCTTGCCACAGAATCAGGTTGTGTTGGTTCTGTTGTACATAGGGTTGCTGTGAGGTGGACTAGACTCTGTGGCACTTAACAACAATAACAAAGTATATTTGGAAGGCCAACCTAAATATATTATACCATAGTGTGAGAAACACTGTAACCTCCCTTAGTAAAACTTTTTATTTCTTTGGAGATACTTATTTAACTTGCTGATAAAACATTTATTCTATTCTGAGAGTCAGCTTCCCTGTTGTTTGTTGCCATTGCGTCCAACTCATAGTAACCTTTGTACAACAAAATGAAACACTACCTGACCATGTGCCATACCTAGCACTATTGTCAATGCTTATCTAGTATTCATAGGGTTTTCAATGGGTGATTGTTTTGGGAATGGGCTGCCAGGTCCTTCTCCCAAACCTATTGCACCCACTGTCCCCAGGCATTCTCCCATCTAAGTACTAACCAGTCCCCACCCTGCTTGGCTTCTGAGATCATGTGAGATTGGATGCCAGTGTGGTATGGCTATAGATTCAGCCTGTATAGTGTAAATGATGTTGACATGTTGCCTGCTAAAGAGTTTTTCTATAGCATACTTAGTTCTGGCTTGATCTAGGAGTCTTTTTTTTGTTTTTTGAGACAGGGTTTCACTAATGTAGCCTAGGCTGGCTTTAAATTTATAATCCCTGTTTCTGTCTCCTGAGTACTGGGATTATAGGTGGGCACAACTGTGTCCACCATAGGTATTTTTTTCAGTAATGGAGGTCTAAACCCATGGTCTTGCATGTATTTTGTAAGCACTTTACCACTGAGCTGCACTCTTAGCCCCATTTTTATTTTTTATCTTGAAACAAGATCTTGCTGAATTACACAGGCTGCCTCTGGCCTTGAACTTGTGACCCTTCTACCTCTGTCTCCTAAGTCACTGGGACTACAGGCATGTTCCATTGTGCTTGGTTTAAGTGTCTTTTTAACTCTCATTTTATAACTTTGGGCATTTTTAGAAAAACATTTTTGTTATAGTCTTATTTGAGAATACAGAGAGTTGGCACAAGAAATGGCATCAGAATAATTGTATGGACACCCGATTGTTGTTAAAGCAGATAGTCAAAAAGATATTACTTAAAGGTGTGATATTACTTAAAGGCGTTACACAGAATTTAGTTTAGTGACCTTGATTTCACACCTTGTGCATGACACCTCTCTTCCTGTGGCATGCAGTTACTGGATGATTAATTGGGTATGGCTTGGGTGAGAGTTCAGGTAACATCCTCTTGGGATTTTCTTTAATGTCTTTCTTATGTAGGAACCTACTTTAGCGTTTGTATTAGAGAAATTTAAAGCAGAGAAGTTTTAAAAACATTATTTATTTTTTATTTCTGTTTATTTATTTTGTTGAGCCTCCTGAGTGTGTTGGGATTACAGGCATGCACTGCCGCTATGCCCAGCTAAAGTAGACAAGTTTAGTAGTCTTGGGAAAAGAGCTAATAAAAAGAGGCATACTTATTGTGATAAAATCCCTGTTTTCTTTCTCTTCTCCTCCCTTCTCCTCTCCTCTTTTCTTCCTTTTTTTTTTTTTTTTTTTTCAATACTAGGGAGAGGTTGAACTCAGGCCTCCCACATGATAGGCAAGTGTTCTACCATTGAACTCTACCCACAGCCCCATTTTAATTTTTGTTTTGAGGGAGGGTCTCAATGAGTTGCTCAGGCTGCTTCTGCCCTCTCACTTGTAATCATCCTGCCTCAGCATCCTGAGTTGCTGGGATTACAGGCATTAGCCAATAGGCCAGACATCCTGTCTTCTTTTTGATTTTTATGTTCTAGAATGCTTTAATGCAGCTCTGTTAATTCTAAATAACTGCAAATTTACAAGTGCATTTTTGCATGATCACCTATTTTCTTTTCAAGAAAGTAAGAGATTTTGACAAGCTCTTTCAGATTTTTCCTTAATAAGTCCATCCTTGGACTTTAGAATTATTCAAGGAGAAAAATATCTCAGATTTGTTTGGGACCCTTCAATTCCACCCTGGAATTAAGTGCCACCAAAAATACCTCTGGAATAACGAGTTTTTATGTGGCAGGACTAGTGACTTACATAGATTCTTCTTTTTCCAAGTTTTCTGTGGGTAGAAAATGGGCTTACTTTTCTTTCAGCTCCATTTTTCATTTTTCTCAATGCTAATCTTTACTGACCTGCAGCCATAGCACTGTGACATCCAATCCTGTCAGATCTCAGAAGCAAAGCAGGGTTGGGGCTGGTTAGTACTTGGATGGAAGACTGCCTGGGAACACCAGATACTATTGGCTTGGGAGAAGGACCCGACAACCCACTCCCAAAAATCAATCTGCCATTGAAAACCGTATGAATAGCAGAGAAGCACTGATAATAGTGTTTTGCCTGTTGTACCTAGGGTTACTGTAAGTCAAATATCGACAGGAGGGCACCTAAAACAACAACAATCTTAACTGAGAGATTTGTAGGTAGTTAACTGTCCCAGCACATCTATCTATAAGCAACTTGTTAGTAGAAGTTATTCAATGTTGATTTGTTACTCTTGAGATTTACTGTGCTTGCAAACACACTTGCCTGTATTTGAGGTTTGCTAGATCATAGACTTTTGGGTTTAAAGATTTGCTCCAAAGAAAGCAGATACCTATTTAGAACAGTAGAAGATGAGAAAGGATGAATCAGCAAATATCTGTATGCTTTTATGGAAGAGATTTCCCAATTAGAAAGCTTTTGCAGGCTTAACCTTTCTGCCCCAAAGTAACCCTGCATTTCATTATGTATTCCATGGAGGTTTTGGAGCTCTGTGCCAGAAAGCTAGGACCAAGGTTGAATGTGAAAGGAATATTCAGAGGATGAAGCTCATAGTCAACAGAGTACTGCTTCATAGGCAAGGTCCAAAAATAACCTGCTTACTGTTGGGGAGCAAGAATGGAAGTAGCATTAGCTGCTGTTTTAAGCAGTTTTTCAGATTGTGTACCACTCCGGTGTGATTGAAGTGATGTTTAAGGCAATAATCAGGTAAAATTTATGTTTGGGAGAATGTTGCCTTGGTAAATTTTATTTTCCCTTGTTCAAGAGTTATGCTGCAAGGTTTAGAAGGAATATCTTTCTGTGAGATGCAGAAAATTCTTATCTCTAAATGGGTGATGGTGGTCTGTATTATAGACATCTAACCTTGGAAGTTCAAATTAGTGATCTGCTTGGGTAGGGTGGTCCTTGGGTGATTAAGAGGCAGAACTCAGTACATGCCCTGAAGATAGGAAATGTTGTCTTTCAGAAGGCCCCTTCTAAGGCTTTCAGTAGAGTCCTACAACCCTTTTAAGAGTTATAAATAACCTTGAATGTGGAAATGCATAGCACGGACACATAATTAGCAAGTCAGGAAGTTTGACTAGAAGGAATAAATTAACTCCAGTCACTTGATGGAATGAGATCATGGAAGGGAACAAAGTTTGTGTTAGGTGGTTGTGATTGTGATGTTGAAGCTGGCCTAGGAAATGAGTTGTCAGTTCTGTTGTCATTCTCATTAATGGTTCAACTTATTTTTCAGGTTTGTAGTTGTATGAAGAGATGATTTTCCTACTCTATTTAGGGGGCTAGGGGTTTGAAATTTAAAAGCTATAAAAGAGTAACAGTGAGAAAAATCCTGCCTATATACCTCAAAGCCATCCGGGTTCCCCTTCCTGTAGACAGTGAGTATTATTAGTGTCTTATATGTCCTGAGACTTTTTCCCCCATGATGCTGGATGTTGGACCTAGGGCCTCCTATGTCCTGGCAAGTGCTTTACCACTGAGCCACATCCCCAGCGCTTATGTGTGTATAAGTAAATTGTATCTATTACTCTTCTCCCTCTCCTAAAACAAACAGTAAAAAATTTAGATACTAGTCTACATCTTGCTCTTTTCCCCTATTAATATCTGGAGAATTATTATATGTAACTGTGTAAGGAACTTTCTCATTAAAAAAATACTACATAGTACCCTAATGGAAGGATGTATTTGGCCATTTGAGTTATTTTCAATCTTTTGTTAATAACAATTGCTGGAGGATTTTTTATGTTAGTTTTATATTGCTATTAAATCATAATAGAAACTTGTTATAATTAAGTTAAATCTATATAGCATGTTCATGAATATCTTATTTAAGCCTTTCTGTGACCCGGTGAGATAAGAATATTTTATTTTCATATTTTTGTAATGCTGAGGATTGAACCCAGGCTGTTGTGCATGCTAGGTAAGAGCTGTACCACTAGGCTACACCACTGGCCCTAGCTCAACATTTTATACAGAGGAAAGTATATCCCTTCAGAACTTGTGTATTCGTAGAGGTACAAGGAGGATTCCTATTTGAGTATCTTTACTCTTTACCTAAAACACAAATGCTATTGTGGGTCCATGGGGA
This sequence comes from Pedetes capensis, assembly GCA_007922755.1. Lineage (NCBI taxonomy): Eukaryota > Metazoa > Chordata > Mammalia > Rodentia > Pedetidae > Pedetes > Pedetes capensis. The sequence goes on along the minus strand of VMDO01001361.1, from coordinate 132,403 downwards.
AGAGGGAGAGAGAGAATCAGAGGAAATTAACCTGGGTAAAGCAAGCTTGAGAGAAAGAGGGATGCACCTGTCCTTCTAGAAATCAAGATCCTGAGAAGAGCTGGACATCAGCCTGTGACAGGGACAGAGAGGTATTTAGGCACTGGCAGAAGATCATGGTTTGACTGCCACCTTGGAGTATAGTAGTATGGTGTGCCAAAACATGGTGGTTTTTGAGAAACTGAGCATTTTCAGAACTCCTAGAGGAGACTGGAGATCAAATAGCATTCAGGATTTGTTAAGGCCAGGCATTTGGCCTGAGGACATAAAACAGGAACTTAGGTAACAGTGAAAACACAGGATTTTCTGAGATGCCCCAAGGTCAAGGAGGGGATGATAGCATGTAAATGGCATGCCCATGGTTGTAATGTTAATCACTTTTGGCCTGGAAGCTAAGGATTGGCTGGGCTTGGAGGCTGAGGTCCAAGAATTGTGAGTTTGAGGCCAGCTTGGGCCACATAGTGAGTTCTGGGCTATGTAGCAAGATTATGTCTCTAAAAAACTAAACAAATAAATAAAACTCAGGATTGGAAGAGAGCCTTCTGCATCTAGAGACCAGATGATATTCTGCAAGGGTAGGTAAGTCATCTCATATCTGGATGTAGAGATATGAAGACATATGAAGTTGATTCATGCTTTCATTGTATAGTTAATGATATTTGGAAACCTGAGTGTTGGCCTGGTTATCAGCCTGCTGTCATAATTGCCATTTGCTGAGTGCCTACTACACTCTCTATGATTCATGTAATTGTTTCTAGACCCTCAACAACTTTGCAGAGTTGTTACATCTAGTTTTTATTGATGAAACGGATTCAGTTAGATAATTTGTCCAAAATCATGTATCTTTTAGGTAGGAGAACCGTGATATATAAGTAGGTCTATATGACTCCAAGACTCTTGTTCTCTTCAGGACACCAGGTGTTAGGCACCAAAATTAAACAGTGGATTTCTAATTTTAGTTGTACATATCCAGTATCTTACCACTGTCATTATGAATGTGTTAATATGTAACCAGACAACTTGCTTGTTATGCATGATTTGGGCTGAAAGAATAGAGGGAATGTTAAGGAAAATGACCAGTAGAGATGCTAAAAGCCGGCCAAACTCACTCTAAATATGCATGTAAAAGAAAAAAAGTGTACTTGCTATGCACATGGAGCTTCAAGATAGATTTTCCAATTCCCCCTTCCCTCATTAGGTTATGTTTTCTAGGGTCCTTCTATAACGAGGTTATATAGGTGCCACTGAAGACTATAGCTGGTGATAGCCAAGTCCTGGAACTTTTTGGGTTGGGAGGTGTTGTCTGTCAGATCCATGTACACTGAGATGTACCATAATCATGAATTCTCTTCCTATTCTAAAATCTGAGGAGGTAAGAATCTCCTTGACTTTACTAATTTTGGTTTATGAATATTAGGTACATCTAGACTTTATTAGCTTCAATTCTCTTTGTATTAGCCTACAAAATATTCGTGTATACTTTTTTTGGATAATACCTTTGATGTACTTCCAATGATGATTGTAAGGGAGTGTTAATATGGGAGGCTGATGTTTTGGTGAAGCAATCACTTGGAAACTGTGATTCAGTATTAGTCACTAGTTTTTCTGCTAGGTTATATTCTCCTGTCTCTTGCGGTGAGTCTAAGTTATTTGATTACACAACCACCAAAGAGACTAACCTTAGTGATAACCCAATCATATTTCTAGATAATAAAAATACTGGGGCAAACTCATCCACATGTATTAGCTAGGGGTTTAGCTCATTTGGTAGAGTGTTGCTCTGCACTCTCTGAGGCAATCCCCAGCACCACAAAATTGAGAAAAGAATGTGGCATTTCACTTCTGAAGCAATCCTGAAACAATCAACCATTGAAAATCCTGTGAGCTTTGCTGTAAGTTGGACCCAACTTGAGGGCACCTAATGACAAAAGTGGTATTGGTTCTCCTCTGGAGAAATGTTAGCACATTTTCCAGGTTGTGCCCAATAATATTACAAAGGTGAATGAGAACTATCTTAGGAAAAATGCCCATTTACACTTTTAGTTAGTGTTCTTATAAAGTGGAAGTGTAACAATGTGAATTATCAACATATTCTTTTTTTCTTTTGGTAATTTTTTAGTGTACAACTTAATGTGTTTCATTATGACATTTCCATATATAACATCCGTCACTTATCTGTCATTTTGCTGTACTGTGAGGGATTGCGTGTTGCTGTGATGCTGAAAGCTGTGCCACTGGTATTACAGATACCAGCAGGGTCACCCATGGTAGACAGGTTTCAGCTGAGCTTCTAAGACTAAGACAGATTAGGGAAAAGGACTTGGCTAACCTACTTACCAAACAGCCACTCAAAATCCTATGAATAGCAGAGAAGCACTGTCAGATATAGTGCTGGAAAATGAGCCTCCCAGGTTGGAAGGCATTCAAAAAACAACTGGAGAAGAGTTGACTCAGTCTACCTTAATGACAGGAGTGGCGTAAAGCCCCAAAGACTTCCATTTGCTGATGTGGCACTACTCAAAATAAGAAGTAACAACTGTAAACATCCATTAATAATTGGAATGTGGAATATATGTAGTATGAATGTAGGAAAATTAGAAATCATCAAGAGAGAAATGGAGCACATAAATATCGATGTTCTAGGTAATGGAGAGCTAAAATGGACAGGTATTGGACATTTTGAATCAGATAATCATATGGTCTAGTATGCCTGAAATGACGACTTAAAGAGAAATGGAGTTGCTGCATTTATCATCAAAAAAGACATCTGAAGATCTGTCCTGAAGTACAATGCTGTCAGTGATAGAATAATATCCATATGCCTACAAGGAATGCCAGTTAATATAACTATTATTCAAATTTACGTACCTACTATTAAGGCCACAAATGAATAAATGGAAGATTTTTACCAGCTTCTGCAGTCTGAAATTGATGGAACATGCAATCAGGATGAACTGATAATTACTGGCGACTAGAAAGCAAAAGTTGGAAACAAAGAAGGCTCAGTAATTGGAAAATATGGCCTTGGTGACAGAAACAATCCTGGGGATTGCATGATAGAATTTTGTCAGGCCAGTGACCTTTTCAGAGCAAATACATTTTTTTACCAACATAAATGGCGACTGTACACATGGAATTTGCAGATTGTGGATCAGACCATCAACTGCTCATATGCAGGTTCAAACTGAAACTGAAGAAAATTAGAACAAGTATAATGAAAGCCAAGGTATGACCTTGAGTATATTCCACTAGAGTTCAGAGGCCACCTCAAGAACAAATTGGATGTGTTAGACGTGAATGATTGAAGACCAGATAAATTGTGGCATAACATCAAAGACATTGTTCATGAAGAAAGCAAAATATTTTTTAAAAGACAGGAAAAAAAAGAAAAGACCAAATTACATGTCAAAAGAGACCATGAAACGTGCCCTTGAATGTCCAGCAACTAAAGTAAAGGGAAGACATGACAAAGTTAAAGAAATAAAACAGAAGATTTCAAAGGGCAGCTCAGGAAGACAAAATATTATAATGAAATGTGCAAAGAGCTAGAGATAGAAAACCCAAATGGAAGAACATGTTCTCTTTTTCTCAATCTTAAAGAATTGAAGAAAAAATTCAAGCCTCAAGTGGCAATAGTGAAGGATTCTACAGGGAAAAAATATTAAATGATGCAGGAAACATCAAAAGAAAGTGGAAGGAATATACAGTCATGATATCAAAAAAGAATTGATGGATGACCATTTCAAGAGGTTGCATTTGATCAGGAACCAATAGTACTGAAGAAAGAAGAAGAAACTGCCTTGAAATTGGTGAAACACAGTGCTGCAGGATTGATGGAATACCAGTAGAGATGTTTCAACAAACAGATGCAGCCCTGGAGGTGCTCACATTTATGCCAAGAGATGTGGTAAATAACTAGATGGCCAACTGACTGGAAGAGATCCAAATTTGTGCCTGTTCCCAAGAAAGGGGATCAAACTAAATATGGAAATTATTGAACAATATTAATATCTCATGCAAGTAAAATTTTGCTAAAGACGATTCAAAAGTGACTGCACCAGTATATTAACAGGGAACTGCCAGAAAAATCCTTGATTCGGAAGAGGGCATGGAACCAGGGACATAATTAGCCGAAAGCAGAGAATACCGGAAAGGTGTCTATGTATGTTTTATTTACTATGCAAAGGCATTTTGACTGTGTGGAACACAACAAATTATGGGTAACATTGTGAAGAATGGGAATAGCAGACTACTTAATTGTACTCATGAGAGATCTGTGCATGGACTAGGAGGCATTCGTTTGAACAGAAGAAGGAGACACTTCCCTGGTTTAAAGTCAGGAAAGGTGTTTGTCAGTGCTGTATTCTTCTACCATACCTCTTGAATCTCTGTGCTGAGCAAATAATCTGAGAAACTGGACTTTATGAAGAATGTGGCATCAGGATTGGAGGAAGACTCATTAACAACTTGTGTTATGCAGATAACACAACTTTGCTGAAATTGAAGAAGATTTGAAGCATTTTCTGTTGAAGATCTAAGAACCCAGCCTTTATTATGGGTTGCACTTCAACACCAAGAAAACAAAAATCTTACAGCTGGGTCAATATATAACTTCACGATAAATGGAAAAAACACTGAGGTTGTCCAAGATTTTGCTTTACTTAGTTGCACAATCAACACCCATGGAAACAGCCAGTCAAGGAATCTAAAGACACATTACATTGGGAAAAGCTGTTGCAAAAGACTTTTTTGAAGTGTGGAAAAGTAAAGATGTCACATTGAAGACAAAGGTGTGCATGACTCATGCCATGGTATTTTCAGTTACATCATATGCTGTGAAAACTAGATGTTGAATAAGGGAGACAGAAGAATTGATGATTTTGAACTATGGTGCTGTAGACGAAAATTGAATATGCTCAGTATTGTCAGGGGAACCAAAAGATCTCTCCTAGAAGTGTAACCAGAGCGCTCCTTGGAAACAAGGATGGCTAGACTACATCTTATGTATTTTGGACATGTCAGGAGAGACAAGTCCCTGGAGAAGGACATCATGTTTGGGAGAGTGGCAGGTAAATGAAAAAAAGGAAGACTCAACTGGATGGGTACAGTGACTGCAACAATGGACTTAAACATAAGAAAGATCATGTGCCTGGCACAGTGTTGGAGTGTTTCATTCTGTTGTACATAGGGTCTCTAAGAGGCAGACCTGACCTGATGGCACCTAACAACAACATACATGCATATCATTTTACATTGCTTATGTTCATATCCCCCATTAGCCTGTCATGACTCCCCTTCCCCCATCTCTTTCCTTCCCACCAGTGGTCCCTCTTCTATTTGCATGTCTTGTTTTTGTGTATATTTATATATATTTATCACACACACACACACACATCCAAATTTTGCCTTAAGTGCTAAACATTTGATATTTCTCTTCCTCTCCCCCATTAGCCTTTCTTATTGCTCCCTCCTGCTTCTCTTTAGTCCCTCTTTCCTCCTTTATAGGCCTTCTTCTTGAGACAGGGTCTGCCTATGTAGCCAAGACTGGTTTTGAGATTCTCATGCCTCAGTCTCCCTGAGTACTGGAATTTCAGTCATGCACCACAGCATCCGACTATGACCTATATATTTAATAGTGAATATATACTGAAATCTAACACCCACATGTGAGAGGAAACACATGATTTTTATCTTTCTGGGTCTGGTTTAATTTGCTTAAAATGATGATTTTTCATCATATTGTTGGATTTTCTGAAAAAGACCCCAGTAGCACAGGAAACAGCAAGAATGTGATTCATGGGATTGCATGAAATTTAAAAAGTTTTGCAAAGCAAACAACACAATTATCAGAGTGAAGAGACAGCCTACAGAAAGGGAGAAAATCTTTGCCAGCTATAAATCAGACAGGGGATTAATATCTAGAATACATAAGGAGATCGAAAAATTAAACCACAAAAGAGAAAATTATCCAATCAGAAAATGAACAAATGAACTGAAAAGAGAGTTCTCAAAAGAAATACAAATGGCCAGCAATCATATGACAAAATGTTTAAAATTCTTAGCCATAGTGCAAATCAAAACTACATTGAGATACCATCTCACCCCAATCAGAATGGCTCTAGAATCAACAAAACAAACAACAACAGATGCTTTCAAGTATATGGGGAGAAAGAAACTCTAATACACTGCTGTTGGGTATGCACGTTGGTGTAGCCACAATGAAAATCAATATAGGGGTTCTTCAAAAAACTAAAATTAGGTCCCCCACATGACTCATCTTTACCACTCCTGGGTGTATCTCTGAAGGAATATGAGTGAACATACCATGGCGATACCTGCTCATCCATGCTTATTGTGACACTGTTCACCTACATGTCCATCAAACAGATGAGTGGATACGGAAAGTGTGGTATATATACACCATGGAGTTTTATTCAGCCATACAGAAGGGTGAACTTACGGCATTTGCTGGACATAATCATTTTAGTATTTTATATGTTGTTGTTGTTAGGTGCCATTGAGTTGGGTCTGACTCTTAGTGACCCCCATAGTTTTTCAATGGCTGATTGTTTCCGGATTGTTTTTGGAAGTGTACCACCACATCCTTCTCCCATTTTTGTGGTGCTAGAGATCAAGCCTAGGTCCTCAGAAAGTGTGGAGCAGCGCTGTACCAACTGAGCTAGACCCCAGTCCCAGTACTTAATATAGGATAGTTTCTATGTTTTTTTCTTTCTTTAGTTTTGAGACAGGGTCTTGCTATGTAGACTGTGCTGTCCTTCAAGCTTCTGCCACCACATCCAGTTCATCCACAAATGTGTGTCACTGTGTTCTAGACACTGCCCTAGATTCTAGGAGGGACTGGGAGCTTATAGTCTCTGCTAGTGTTACTTATTCTTGTGCTGCTTTCACATTTTACCTAAGGCTGATTTTGATAGAGTTCTTTCTCTCTCCCTCTCCCTTTTCTCTCTCTCATTTTCTTCCCTCACTACCCTCTTAGTCTCCCTTTCTCCCCCATATCTCTTTCCCCCTTTCCAGATTTCTTGGGATTTTATTTTTTACTTTTTTTTTTTTTTTTTTGGCCAGGTCTCACTGTTGTAGCCCAGGCTGGCCGGGAACCTGATATGTAGACCATGACAGTGTGGTCTCAAACTAGCATATGCTGCCCTCACACTAGTGAACTAACCTCAATCCTCCTGCCTCAGCCTCCAGAGTGCTGGGATTACAGGTGTGTGCCACCATGCTTGGCTTTAGGATTTTATTCTTATAATAACAGTTTTTTATCACTTAGTTCTTTTGACAGTTTTAGCTCTTGTTGACCTGTGCCTTTCATAAGCTACACTATTTAAACCTGATTCATACAGTTTAGTGATTAATGATAAAAAGTCTTGTTATTGTTGTTAGTGCCATCAAGTCAGGTCCGATTCATAGCAACGCTATGTACAACAGAATAAAACACTCCCTGACACTGTGTCATGCCCAGCACTTTGACAGTGCTTTTCTGCCATTCATATACTTTTCAATGGATGATTGTTTTCAGGAGTGGGCTGCCAGGTCCTTCTCTCTTTTTTTGGGTGCTGGGGATTGAGCTCAGCCTGCGAGAGCACAGAGCAGCACTCTACTGAGCTAAACTCCAGCCCCTCTACTTTAATTGTTTTAAGTATAGTATTCTACCAGCTACAGTTTAAATTCCTTAAGGGCAGAGATAGTTGTCATTTTTTGTCTTCCATAATGCTGAGCCCAAGTAAGTGGATAGTTGAAAGGGTTTTGGTTCAGTCTGCACTGCTGAATATCACAGTACTAGCTCTTGTGGCATAGAATTAGTGATGTGATTAATATCTGTCTTAAAAAAAATTCCTTCTAGTGGGTGGAGAGGTAGCTCAGTGGTAGACTGTGTGCTTAGCATGTACAAGACCCTCTATTAAACCCCCAGCAACCCTCCCAAATCCTTCTAGTTGTTTGCCTACCATTTATTATTTGCTTCTGCTAATAAAAATGGCCCTACTAATTCACTATCTGCATTTATATTATTTTCTAATGAAGGGGTTGTATTTGTGATGATCATTGCATAGTTCCTTACCTAGTTACCCTTGTAACTAATAAGGAATAGAACTAAGCTAATGTTGAACCCTTAAGCACCATGCTATAATTTTTTGGGCTTATATGCCTTAGTTTATGAAGTGTTAAAAGGTTTATTGATCATTTAAATCCATTTTGTTTTAAACTCAGAAATTTAGAATTACATTTTTTAAACATTGTTTTAAATGAAATTCTTTCTAGTGGATAGTGTATGTGTACCAAGAAGAATATGACTTAAAGAGTTTTTGTTTTTGTTTTATTTTGTATTTTTAGGACTGGTTTGCTAATTTTTCTAACTTTACCAAAGTTTGTAGCTTATACCTCAATAGGACAAGGATACTTTAAATCACATAACTGTGGACAAACTGGAACAATACTGTGTTTAAAAGACTTTTCTCCCTTATTAGATTGTTAATGCATTAGGGAAAAAAACAACAAAATTCTGTATAACCTTTTCTGAAGTTCAATATTTTCTGACCAGATTTGAGATTCTTAGTGTAAATGGTTTTCACAGATGTAAAAACAAAACAAAATCAAAAATAAAAAATAAAAGTAAAAAGGGGCTACTATGAAAGAATTGACAAATCAAGATTTGGGTAGCACTGGATAATTATAAAGTCTGATAAAATAAAATACTGAATTGTAATTCTAATTTGTGACATTGCTTACCAGGAGAAAAAAAATTGTGGTCCGTAGTTAAGTACTGAATTGCCATTAAAGGTATAATGTCTTGTAGATGAACAGGAAGAATGCTGAACTAGTCTTTATTACCCAAGACTGCTTTGAGTCAGCAATCTCAAAGAATAAAGAAAAAGGACTTAAGAATGGGAGGCAACAATAATCAAAATAAAATAAGAAAAAAAGAATAGGTGTCAGACATTTTTACAATATCTTGAAGATATAATTAGAAAGATACAGGGTTATAGGATTTTTGGTGTTTCTTTGGTAATGATGTATGTTATAAATCAGATAATATAAGCACATTACTATTACTACTACTTTTATTATTATTATTATTATTTGGTGCTGGGGATTAAATCCAGGACCATGTACATGCCAAGCACATACTCTACCGCTGAGGCTATACCCTCAGCCCTATATTAATTATTATTATTTGAAAAAAAAAATTTGTTGTTAGAGTTGGGAGTTATATTCAGGAGCTATTTTAAATCTTAGCATAGTAATGATCCCAACTTTAAAAATACTGAAGGAGCTGGGCTTGGTGGTGTGCACCTGTAATCCCAGCACTTTGGAGGCTGAGGCAGGAGAACCGTGAGTTCCAGGATATCCAGGGCCACATAGTGAGACCATGTTCAAACAAACAAAATACTGAAGGATTTTGATTTAGTTTCAAGGTCCCTTTCTCCTGACTAATCTATAAATTTCTCACGTGTACTCTTTTTTCCCCCGTTATTAATAAATGTTGGTGGGGTACACAGTAATAAAGCTTTTGCGATTTCTATTGTGCAACTATTACATCGCTTTCGGTTATACTTTCATCAACTTACATAGTTAATGGAAGCCTTTGAATAATAGATAGTAAAAATCGTATGCAATTATGGGTTATATTCCCCTATTATTTCCAATGTATTCATATAGTTGCATCATATAATTTGAGATTATCCTCTCCCCTTTTATCCATCCACATTATTTCTCCTCTCTTTCCCCCTTCCTCAATCTTCACTCTCCCCCACTGGTCCCCCCTTTTCTTTCAACTCTGCTTATATTTTTCCCTTCTTAGCTAAACCTGATTGTTCATTTCTGCGCATGCATAGTTTTTTCATGTATACTCCTATAGACACACCTTTCCTAGATCTTTCTGATATTATATTCATTAGCATATGATAAAAGTCATTACTGTACCTGAAGAGCTAATTGTTTTTCTTACTGAATACGAGACATGGGATGTACAGTTTGTAATCAGTGGCATAATATTATGGACAAAGTTTGTTGTTCTCTTTCAAGATAAGAAGCTTCTTTTAACATAATTAATTATAAGAAATTAAAACCTGGGTATGCTCTATGCCTGGTAATTTCTTTTTGCTCATATTGTTCCTGGTAATTCAGGCAAGAGGGATTATTTACTTTTTGAAAAGGTGAAATTAGTTTCTGCAGGTCGTTTGGTTGCACATATTCTGGCAACTGACTTTAGATTGGTCACAGAAGAATGACATTCTTAGTGGTTCTGTGTATAGATGCTCTAGAAACTGAGATAGTACAAATGCCTGTTACATAAATGGTGAGAGGTAATGAATCTTTTATTTGTGGGGGAATTCCACATTCACTAATTTATGGTTTCAGTGTGGTTGTGGTCTCATCTTCTGAGACATAGTACTGATTATGTTAACTTGTTTGAGCTCACAGTTTTAGGGAAAGAGGGCTGTTTTTAATTCTAACAATTCATAGTTTTTATTTATCATCTTAATACATTTCAGTGTAATGATATGAAGAATATCTTAGGCAGATCTATGTTTAATATATTCTGTTAAATATAAGGAACAAAATCCCAAGTAATCATGTAATTCTTTATAACAGCTGAAAGTTTTGAAGTGTAACATTATAGGAAACCTGTAAAACTAATTTCAAATTGATCTAGAACAATATTTAGTAGTCCAACTTGAGGAACTAAAGACCAAACTGGAACTACATTATATGTTTTTTCTCATCTTATCTCACACATTTTAGTTCTTAGTCACTTCCTGTAGTTTCCTAATTGGTTTAGGGAATTGAATTGGTAGCCAAGTTACCTATACAAAATTTTCCTGCTTTGTGTGTAAACCATATTTCTGGAAAGACCCTTCCATTCTTCTTGAGCACATACAGTTTTCCACACTTAGAGATTTGGGAGCTGAAGCCTGCAATTCATCAGAGGTGACAAATGGCACAAAGAAAAAAATTTTTTTTCGTGGTTAGTTACTGAGAAATGATTCAGAATTGAAACTGAAGTGAATTTGAAGTTGTAGTATTTCCTTGTAGTTACTTTTAAACCGTTGCTGTCATTATTGGCATATTTTGGATACATGGGCTTCATTTTGGGCCAATATTGTGTTATTTTGTAATATATCTTGACTGGTTTAATCAGTTTGCTTTTGGACTGAGACTGACTTTTACCATAGGGTCATTGGAGATTGAATACAGTGGCCCATTTGAAGGAGCAAATAATTGATATGTTTTTACTTTAAGAGTTCTTAGAGAAATTTTGATAACATAAAAATATATTTTCCAAATGTCATAATATTTAGGGGTCACGATATCATCAAGGGAAAATCAGGAAGCCTGTGGTTCCTACTGAAAATATTCTACTGAAATATTAGGCTATTTTTGTTTTATTGAAAATATAATATAGTACTATAGAACTATAGTGGGAGAAGAACTTGGCAGCTCACTCCAGAGAATAATCTCAAAACAATCAGCCATTGAAAACCCTATGAATAGCAGAGAAGTACTGACATAGTGATGGGCATGGCACAGTGCTAGGGAGTGTTTTGTTCTATTGTACATATGGTCCCTATGAGTCAGACCTGACTCAACGGCACCTAACAATAGCAATTAACATAGTACTATAACAGTACATGTAGTCAGGAGAGATCAATCCCTGGAGAAAGACATCATGTTTGGGAGAGTGGCAGGTTAACGAAAAAAAAGGAAAACCCTCCACCAGATGGATTGACACAGTGTCTACAACAATGGGCTTAAACATAAATAAGATCCTGTGCCTGGCACAGAATCTGGAAGTGTCTCGATCTGCTGTATGTAGGGTCGCTATGAGTCAGACTCGACGGCACCTAACAAGCAAACAAACATAACAGTACTTTATATATATGTGTATGTATATATATAATATAGAAGTCAGTATTTTCCTTTTAAAATTAAACAAAGGCAAGTAAAAAAAAAGCAGGTTCATTGTAAAATGTTCAATTTATATAGAAGTTAGTAAAGAAAAAATCCTGAATGTCCTTGGTCCATTCTCAGTTTAACTTTTTAGAGGTAACTACTGATATCAGTGGTGGTATGTATGCACATAAATTATTTGTAGGTAGATTTTGGAGATTTTTATTTTGTTCTAGTGCAGTTTTTGAAGCTCAGTCTCTTTGCATGTGAATGTATGAAACCTATTTCATCCCCCTACTCATTTTTCTGTTAGCTTTTAAAAAATTGTTCTCTTTTGTTTCTGAGATAGGCTCTTGATATATGCCCAGGATGGCCACAAACTCAGGATCCTCCTGCTTCAGCTTTCTGTGCGCTTAAAATACTGTTTTCTTAGTCATATATACAACCTTCAAAAATATGGTGTACTGTGGCTACCTGTAGTGGCACATGCATGTGATTTTAGCATTCAAGGGGCTGAGGCTGGAGGATTTGAGTTTAAAGCTAGCCTGGGCTACTTAGTGAGATCTTTTTTTTTTTTTTTTTTTTTAATATTTCTAATATGACTTCTGGAATTTATATTATGCTTGGGAAGAGTTGCCACTCTCAACATTTTAAATTCTATTCTATATTTTCTTCTAGTGGTTTGTTAATTTAAATTTTTAAATTTTTATTTCTTTTTAGAAGCAGAGTCTTGCTTTTTTCCAGGCTGGCCCTAACTCCTGGACTGAAATGATCCTCCAGCTTCAGCCTCTTGAGGATCTGGGACTATAGATATGAGCCACTGTACCCTGATCAGTGTTTAAGTTTTGAATCTACTTGGGATATATTTTGAGTTTAATATGAGATAAAATCTGACTTTTTAAACAAAAAATATTGGTTACCAGTTGTCTTAATAGTTTATCACTTACCTAGTTATTTGGAGTGGTCTTACTAACATACTCTCTTATTTATGTGCCTGTACTGTATGTTTTCGTTAGAACTTAAGAGTATATTTCAAAATTTTGTTAACTATTAGTTGACTTTTTATATTATATACAGGGAGTAGACTATCTTATTGTCAGCACATTATAATTTAGACTCTTCCAGTATTTACGTGTTTTACTTTTGACAGTATTAAAGAATAACTGTAATAATACCTTCAACTGCAGTGCTTTTTAACTTTAATATGCTCAGAAATTGCCTGAGAATATTGTTAAAGTACAGATTCATTAAGTGTGGGTTGAATCGGTTGGTCTGCGTTTCCAACAAGCTCCTAAGTAGCGTTGATTTATTGGTTCATGGACCTTTGAGTAACAGGGAGTCAACATTTATAGAACACTTAATTTGTTTTAATCACCATTCTGAGTGCTTTTACATGTTTGAACTCATTTAATTATCCTAACAATTCCATGATGGTTATCTTCAGTTTATCAGTGAAGAAACTAAGACTTACACAAGTTTATCACATATCCAAAGTGATACAACTGGGGTAGGCAATAGAAGCCAAACACAATCTGCACTCTTAACCTACTGAATATATTACCTTGCCAATAGCAGATATAATTTTCTCTTAGGCGATTCAAATGGTAATGCCTTTAACTTTTTAAAATAGTTTTTGAGCAGTTTTGAGCATTTTTTGAGCAGTTTTAAGTTTTGAGCATTTTTAAAGTTTATGGAAATATCGCCTGCAGCTGTAGCCCCGTGGCATTCGATCCCATCAGATCTCGGAAGCTAAGCAGTGTCGGGCCTGGTTAGTACCTGGATGGGAGACCGCCTGGAAACACCAGAAGCTGTAGGCTTGGGAGAAGGACCTGGCAACCCCCTCCCAAAAATCAATCTGCCATTGCAAACCCTATGAACAGCAGAGAAGCACTGACAATAGTGTTTCCCCTGTGGTATAGAGGGTCGCTATGAGTCGGATACCAACTTGATGGCACCTAACAACAACAACAACATAGAAATATTGAGCACAAGGTACAGAGAATACCTTTCCTTCTACCCCCAATTTCCCCTAATACTAAGGACTTCTGTTAGTGAGGTAGTACGGTTGTTATAATTAATGCCAATTTGTTGTTGTTACGGGCCCTTGAGTAGGTCTGAATTATAGGGACCCTCATAGGGTTTTCAGTGGATTGATACATTATTTTTAACCAATGTCCATAGTTTTCATTAAGGTGTGCATTTTGTATTATACATTTCTGTGGCTTTTTACAAATGTGTAATGCATGTAACCACCAGTGTAGGATCATACAGAATTGTTACATTGTCCTAAAAATTCTTTCTGTTCCACTTACTCATCTTTTCCTCCTCCTAGTCCCTGGTAACTGCTGATCATTTAATTGTCTTTGTAGTTTTGACTTTACTACAGTGTCACATAGTTGGAATCATACAGTATGTACCCTTTTCAGATTTGCTTCTTTCACTTGGGAATATTCATTTGAATTTTCTTCTTATCTTTATTGGCTTGATAGCCCATTTCTTTTTAGCACTGATATTCCATTGTATACATGTACCACAGTTTATCCATTCACCTCTTGACAGACTTCTTGGTTGCTTCCAGCTTTTGGTAATTATGAACCCTGCTACTGTAAATATTTGTGTGCAGGATTTTATATGGACATAGGTTTTCAGCTTATTTGGGTAAATACCAAGGACACAGTTGCTGGATCATATGGTAAAGATATGTTTAGTTTTGTAGCTTTTAGTTTGGAAGAATCTGCCAGTTTCAATATACTGTCTTACCAATAGCACACATTTTATGTAATTTTCCTACAAAGCTGACAGTTTCTTCCAAAGTGGCTGTATCATTTTGCATTCTCAGCAGAAATGAATGATAATTTCCATTCTTCTTCATTCTCACTAACATTTAATATGGTCAGTGCTTTGAATTTTGGACATACTAATATGTGTGCTGGTATCTCATTACTTTCATTTTCAATTCCCTACTGACATTTCTGTTGAGCATGTTGTTGTTGTTGTTGCTAGGTGCCATTGAGAGTCAGTATCCGACTCATAGTGACCCTCATAGGGTTTTCAATGGCTGACTGTTTCGGGATTGCCTTGGAAGTGGATTGCCAGTCCTTCTCTCATTTTTGCAGTGCTGGGAATTGAACTCAGGATCTCAGAGCCTGCAGTGCAGCGCTCTACCAACTGAGCTAAATCCCAGCCCCCTCTGTTGAGGATATTTTCATATAATTATTTGGTATGTATATATTTTGTTGAGGTATCTGTTCGATTCTTTTTGCTTATTTTTGAGACAAGGTTTTGCTGTGTTAGCCAAGGCTGACCTCCAACTTGTGGTCCTCCTACCTCATCCTTCCCAGTGCTGGGATTATAGTTGTGCACTACCATACCTGGCCCTTTCACTCATTTTAAATTGTTTTTTTTGTTTTCTTATTGTTGAGTTTTAAGATTTCTTTGTATATTTTGAAAAAGACACATTGCTTTGGGAAAAGCTGTGGCAAAAGATCTCTTTAAAGTATTGAAAAGTAAAGATGTCACATTGAAGACGAATGTGTGCCTGACTCATGCCATGGTATTTCCAGTTGCATCATATGGTTGTCAAAGCTGGACATTGAACAAGGGAGACAGGAGAAGAATTGATGCTTTTGAGTTATGGTGCTGGAGATGAATATTGAATATACCATGGACTGCCAAAAGAACCAGTAGATCTGTCCTAGAAGAAGTACAACCAGAGTGCTCCTTGGAAGCAAGGATGGCTAGACTGTGTCTTACGTATTTTGGCCGTGTTGTCAGGAGGGACCAATCCTTGGAGAAGGATATCATGTTTGGGAGAATGGTAGGTCAGTGAAATGAAGGAAAACCCTCCACGAGATGGAGTAACACAGTGTAACAATGGGCTTAAACATACATAAGATCCTGTGCCTGGCACAGAATCGGGGAGTGTTTCATTCTGCTGTTCATGGGATTACAATGAGTCAGACCCGGCTCGAAGGCACCTAACAACACTCAGATGTGTGTTTTGCAAAGATTATCTTCCAGTCTGTAGCTTGTCTATGCCTTTAGTTTTTAGCCTTGTATGTGATGCTTGCTGTCCAGTTGTAACAAATCTTGGAGCTAAGAAAATTTCCAGTAGTGGAGTGGTGGAACAAGCCTATAATCCAAGCTACTTTGGAGGCAAAGGCAGGAGGATTGTGAGTTCAAGCCCGGCCAATGTAACATAGGGAGACCTTGTCTGAAAACCAAAAAACAACCAGAAAGAAAGTTTCTCTATTTGCTTTTCTAAGAGCTTTACTCAGGAATGGCTATTCAGGGAAGTCCTTGAAAGTTATTTGGCCAAACAGACAGATTAAGCTTTGTTTTTAGCAAAGCATCCTGTTTTATTCTGGATACATAAAACAAATTCCTTATGGTGTTATATTTAAGAATGTAACTAAAAATTTAACTCATCCTTACAAACAATTTACTTGTACTCCTTCTGTGATCTCACGTGCCTTTAGCGTCCATGTACATTACTTGTCCAACATCCTACCTACCTCTGAAGTCATAAACTTCAAAATTTTATGCTCTGAAGGCAATTTCCTATCTTTTTAATTCTGTCATTTACTGAATTTATTCTCTGATTTCACCGAGGCCACCAGACCCTTAAATTTTCCTTGACTCCCAATTTGTGACATTCTTCCTGGCATCACTTTATTTCATATGGACACCATGGTTGGTCACTTTCAATGACTCATAGTATCCTCAGTTCTCCTGCCTCTTTGTTCTTCTCCCCCATGTGACATGCAGATCTCCAGCTGTGGTTTAACAATACTGCCCTTTTTCTGTGTTCCTGCTCTAGGGCTTAAAGAAATGATTTAATCATATTAATTTGTTCTATTACTAATTCATGAGTTCTAGCCACATCTGTGTTCATTATTCTCTTTAGTGGTTTTCTCATTTGTCTGTAGTGTTGATTTCATTTCTCTGTCACCATAATGAGTTTTTTTTTCCCTAATCTTTACTCATTTTCCTTGGCCTTGTGTCATCTCCCTCCATCGCAGCTGGCTCCATACTTCAGCAGAGTGACCTTTTAAAAAAGAAAAAACAACAAGTCTATTATATTATTTCCTGTATAATACCTTTCATTATTCAGATGAAGATAGAATGCTTAAGTTTAACGTGTACTTTCTAGTTCTCCAGCCTCACCTCCCTCCTCTCAATGCCCCAGCTTCACTGGCCTTTTTCAGATCCTCAACATGCGAAGCTTCTTTTTAGCAAAGGGTTTTTGTATGTTCTTTACTCTACTAGACAACTTTTCTCTTTGGGTGTTTAATTTGTATTCTTCTTTGGAACTTAGCTTATGTCACTTTCTCAAGGAGGTTTTTTCCTGACTTTCCACTTGCATCAAGGTAGGTTAAATTCCCTTGAAATAATAGTAGTAATGAGAATCAACAGTAATAATAACAGCAAACTTTTGAGTGTTTGTTGTATGCTAGACACTATTCTAAGGATTTTACACATGAATATTTTTAGTCTTCACAGCAATTCAATGAGTTAGGTGAATAAATAAATAAGACCTGTAGTTAGCTCCATTTTATAGATGAAGACCTTGAAGTAAAGAGTGTGAAGCCACTTGTCTAAAGTTACACAGCCATCTGGTAGCAGAGTTGGGATTTAAACCTGGGCCCTCAGACCCCAGAGCCTGTGTTCTAAACTGCTGTGCTGTACTAGAATTGCAGTTATAATTGTGTAATTTACTTTTTCTGGTTAATGTCTACCTAAGCTCTTGGGGTCATAGATCATTGCTATCTGGTTAATTTTTGATTCTTCTGTGCCTGTGACAGAGCCTGGCACCAAGTAGGTTGTGACAGTGTCCTTGTTGATCAATAACTTACAGTCTGCCTGAGTGATTGAGTAAGTAGAAGCTTGTGACCCTCCTCAGTTTCCCTACCCTCTGGTTTCAAATATTAAATCCCTTTGTTGGAAAGAGTAGGTGGCCCTATGTATTTTGAAAATCTTAACTCCTCTGTGTGTTTACCTTTTATATTATAGAAGTGTAATAATGTATGTGGGCTGGGATTTAGCTCAGTTGGTAGAGTGCTGCACTGCAGTCTCTGAGGTCCCAAGTTCAGTTCCCAGCACTGCAAAAATGGGAGAAGGACCTGGCAATCCACTCCCAAGGCAATCCTGAAACAGTCAGCCATTGAAAACCCTATGAAGATCACTATGAGTTGGATACTGACTCGACGGCACCCAACAACAACAACAATAATGTGTGTATTTTGTAAATAAGAAAAATTAATATAAAATTAATGTGTCTTCTGTTTTCTTCTTCCTTTAACCTTTCACTTTGAGGAGTCGATTACTTGCAGTTGAATACATATCTTCTTCCGTGCATTGACAAATTGTATGGACACATAAAATACACAAAAGGGAGTGCATGTAACATGTATACTATTCCACATTTCTTTAAATGAAAAATTAAATTATGATACTCATTCATAGTTTCACTAATGTCACCATCAAGGGAAACTAGATAAAGGGTACATTGGATCTCCATATTATAGCTTACTAGTGCATGAGGCTACAAATCTCTCCAAAAAAAAAAAAAAAAGAAAAAAGAAAAAGTTTAGTCAGCCTCATGCCTGCAGTCCCAGCCACCCAGGAGGCAGAGGTAGGAGGATCATGAGTTCAAGGCTGGAAGCAGCCTGTGCAACTTAGTGAGACCTTCTCTCAAAATAAAAAATAAGGAAGGGGTGAGGATTCAACTCAGTGGTAGAGTACTTGCCTAGCATGTACAAGGCCCTGGGTTCAATATCCCCAGTAGTCCCCCCCCACCCCCGAAGTTTAATTCTAAAATAAATTAGAGAAATCTCTGTGTGTCAGCATATTTAACTCTTTCTTTTAAATGGCTGCCATAAGACTTAATTATATATGGGAATGACTTTGTTTCGCCTCTCCCCTAATGTTGGACTTTTAAGTAGTTTCTTGTTTTTCATTTTTCCAATACTGCTGAAGGGGGGACATCCTTATATTTGTAGTTATATCCTTGCTTGAGTTTATATGCACAGCCAAGTTTTATAAGAAGAGAAAGGGTCAAAAAAGTGTACACATTTGAAATCTTGATAAAAGTTGGCAAGCTATCCTCCAAACCAGTTAATACCCTCTCCAGCATTTAGGGTAGAAACTGTGCTCACCTGCTTTGACCTGATCCCATATTGCCACATTATCTTTGGGACTTTGTTTTATTAATTAGTCCTTTTCCATTTACTATATCTCCTTCTCTGTTGATTGTCTTCTGTTTGCCTGTCCTCTGACAAATCCTCCATCCTGATACGATTTTCCTTTAGTAGCTGTCTTGGTCCATTTGTGTTGCTATAACAGAATACCTAGGACTGGGTAATTTATGTTCTTGTTGTTAGGCGCTGTTGAGTTGGGTCCGACTCATAGTGACCCTATGTATAACTCTGTGCCATGCCTGGCTCTATGTCAGTGCTTCTCTGCTGTTCATAGGATTTTCAATGGCTGATTGTTTCGAGAATGGGTTACCAGATCCTTCTCCCACTTTTGCTGTGCTGGGGATTGAACCCAGGGCCTCAGTGCAGAGCAGCACTTTAGTACCTGAGCTAAACCCCAGACATGTAATTTATAAAGAACATAAATTATTTTCTCACAGCTAGGAGGCTAGGAAATACAAGGTCAGGGTGCTGGCAGGTTTGTTGTCTGAGGGTCCATTCTCTGCTTTCAAGATGGTGCTTTGAATGCTGCTCCCTCTAGAGGGGAACAGTGCTGTACCCTCACATGATGAAGGGCAGAAGGAAGGCAAAAAGGAATGGATTCTTTCTATCAATTCCTTCATAAGGGCACCTACTCCCACTTAGTGGAAGTAGGAGCTCTCATAACCCAATTCCCATTTTAAAAGTCCTACTTCTTAATACCATCACATTGGCAGCACCTGCATTTTACAGGTGACAATTTCAAGCTGTTGTGTATGGTAGAAATAAGGAGGCAATTAAAGTATGGTTTCATGAATAGATAACTGCCATACAAGGAGAATTTTTCATTAGATTCACAATGTTTAAAGAGGGGGAAGAATAACGTGAACAAATCTCACAAGGACTTGATAGACCAGGTATATTAGCCACGTAGAGAGTGAGTTCAGAATACTAAAGTCTGGTTGCTCAATTAGGGTGGAAACAGGGCTCTGTAGAAAATAAAGTCTAATTAAAGTTTGAGGTGTCTTTTCATACAGATTGTTCTCTGGAGAGGCCGGTTTGACCACTGAAGTGGACATTTGCAATGACAGGTGAAGTCCCTTGATACTACAGAGTGGTACAGGTATTGGTGGGTGAGGCTTTGGAGATTAGCTCTAAGGATAACAAAGTGTCAACCTGTCACAGTCTGAGCTGTCAGCCTTCAGAGAAGTGGCTGACAAGAGTGCAACTTGGCCATAGCATGTGCTCTGTCTTTGGAGAATCAGCTGACAGAGTATATGCCTGTCTTGTGGCCTAAGTGCTCAGGCTTACAGTATCTGTTAGTCTCTTGAATTTATATGTTCTTTGAAGACTGGTAGTTTAGGTCAGTAACTTATATAGGGAGAGTTTGGTAAAATTTAATGTACCACTCCCTAGGAGAGGAAGAGTTTATTCCAAGTTCTCCCAGGTGGAATCTGATAATATGTTGCATTCTTGAAAGGAGGTGGAGATGCACTTCCAAATATCTTGTAGCAAACTGTGCTTGGAATCATTTCAGAACAACCAAACACAAACCATAGCAGTAGCCAAGTGCTTTGGGTGTATTTGGTTATCCTCACAAAAACTTGCAATCATCCTCATTTTACAGTTGAGGGAACTGTGGCACAGAGAATATACTTGACTAAGATCACCTGGACAATGAGTTGTTGGTTATTAACCTATTCAGTCTGGCTCAGAGTCTATGCTCTTAACTCCCACACTGTAAGAAGGGGTCAGCAAACTGGGCTTGGTGATATATACCTGTAATCCCAGTATTTGGGAATCTGAGGCAGGAAGTTCAAAAGTTCAAGGTAGCCTGGGCAATTTAGCTAGATGCCATTTTGAAATAAAGTAAAAAAGGCCTGGGGATGTTACTTCAGTAGTGGAGCACTCACTTTCCTAGCATGCAAGAGACCCTGGGTTCAATCCCTAGGACTGGGGGGAAAAAACCCCAACAATCAAAAAACCCCCCAAAACAACAACAAAAACTTAATATGTACAAGTATAAGTCAGTAATTCTAGCACTTAGGAGGCTGAGGCAGAAGGATCTGGAGTTTGAGTCCAGCTTGGGCTACATAGTGAGACCCTGTCTCAAAGAACAAAAAATAAGACAGAAAAAAAAAAAAAAAAAAAGGAAAAGAGAACAAAAGGAAGGGTCAAAAAACTACTGCCAGCTGCTAAAATCTGCCCTGTGGCCTGTTTTTGTATACCTCTGTCCCCAGCTAAAAATACTTTTTACATTTTTAAAGGGATGTTTAAAAAAGAAGGAAAATATAGGACAGGATGTGAGCCACAAAGCCTGGAGAAAAAATTCACAGACTCCTGCTAGTGCCTCTTTTATTTACCACCAAACTTCTGTTTCTTCACCTCTTTTTCTTTTGTATACCTTAAGTAATCTGTCCCAGCATTGTCACTTAGACTGCCCTGGGCAGGTTTGCCCATGGCTTACTCCAACCACAGCTACCTAATTTAAACTCCTGTTCTGTTTGACACTGTTGACGACCCCTCTCTTTAAAAATCTTCCTTTTTCTTAGCATTCAAAACATGGGTGCCTTCTGAGTTGTCTCTTCCTGACTTACTACTCCTTCATTGCTTCTCCCTACCTTTTGCTGCCCAGACTCTCTGACTGCATCTTAAGTGATTATATTCTTTTGGGCTCAATCCTTGATTCTTCTTCCCGTCCCACTTTTACCCCACTTTCTTTTTTGCCTGTTCAAGCCAGAAAGACTAGGCTAAAATTTAGATGGTTTGGGTTTGTTTTGGGTTTAAAATGTGTATAGATGAGTAAAGTTTTTTCTTTTTTTCCAATTTTTGAATAGTTAATTTTAAAACAAAACAAAGCAAAACACCCCAAACAAAAAAACCAACATTAAAAGCTGAACCTGAGCCCACTTTTTCACTGAGTTCAGGTTGAGGTTCAGAAAGATTTTTTTTTTAAGTGCTTAAACTGGAACAGGTTTAGGGTTCAGATTTGGGTTTGGTTTGAAGCCCTGCTATCTACACATAGGATTCAAACCTGAATCTGAACCAAACCTTGTAAATTTTAACATATTGAATCTTAACCAAACCTGAACCCAGTTTTTCCCAGGTTTGTAGCCTGGCCTGCCAGAGGGTATAGGATTTCTTTTTGGGGTGATGAAAAATATTCTGGAATTGGACAATAGTGATGGTTGCACAACTTTTTGAATATAGTAAAAACTACTGAATTGCACACTTTTAAAGTGTAAGTTTTGTAATATGTAAATTATGTCTAGAAATATATTTAGGCTTAAGGAATATAGCTCAGTGGTAGCATGCTTGCTTACCTAGTATGTACAGGGGCCTGGGTTTGATCCCTAGCACTGCAAACAAGCAAACAAACCCCCCCCCCCAACAATTTAGTACAATTTGATATGCTTACCTTATATCAAATGGTGATGTGGTTCAGAGCTTGTTCATTTGGTGTGATGGAATGTGTGTGAAAGGCTTCTGACGTTCTGAGCTCCAAGTGAGGCAAAGCATTAGGGAGAAGAAAGTAACTTAGTCAGACGTAAGCCTAGTTATTGCTCAATGTTCTGTAACCAGTGGGCAGAGTTGAGGTAGAAGAGATCAGATAAAGATGGTATTAACATGTGTATGACTGTCCTTCTACATGGGAATATTGGGTAAACAGACTTTGGAAAATGGCTTTTTTAAGCTTTATACTCCTCTCTAGAATTTATCCTCTAAAATGATGTATTTATGGGGTTGGTTGGAATCAGCTATATTTTTAGTAAATATCTATATATTAAATCATTGACATCTTCTAAAAAAAACTTTTAGATTCCAGGCAAACTTACTAACTCAGTGGAATCATGAAGGAAACAGGTTCTGACACTGTTAAATTCAATATGCCAAAGTTTGTGGAATTCTGTCTTGGGTATGCTCCTCGTAGATCTTTTTTAGTAGATATTGGGAGGAATATATTGGTTTAATAGTGAATCATAGAGAAGGTTTTAACAGACCTTCTCTCTGTAGTATTAAATGCATTTTTAGTAACTTTTAAAAGGTAAATCAAGAACCATTTTTCCCTCCCTTCCCTCTTTTTCTTTCCCTCCCTCCCTTTCTTTCCCTCTCCTACTTCCTCCTTCCTTCTTCCTTTTTTAAAAAAGGTAAACCTGGGTTTTCACTTAAGTGTCATAAATGTGATTTTCATCAATGGCATAGGTTTTCCCCCCTCAAATTTCATAAAAAGCCTTCTGAAATAGTACCAAGATGAGCTGTGTAGCCATCTGAACCATTGTACCTTGACAAACTGAGCTGTATTTATGTTGTAAAATAAGTCATACTGCCATGTTTGTGTAAGACTTAAATATTTTTAAAAGAAATAGAGAGCGAGAGAGAGAGAGAGAGAGAGAGAGAGAGAGCACGCACATGAGTGCGCATGAGTAAGCCGATTCACCTGCATAACACAAATATTAATAAGAGTGGTAGGTAACACACTGAGTCTTACCACCTGCCAGGCACTGTTGTGAATGTTCTACATTCATCATCGTGGTCTTCACAACAGACTTAATTATTTGATTAGGAAAAAAGTAGTACAATGTAGATGTGCCCAGTGGTTAACATTTTCTCTTAGACTATTTTAATGCAACAAATACTTACTGAGTCCCAATAAATGAACCAAGCTTGATGTTTTAGAGTAATCTTAGAGTAATTTTCGAACTAGAAACATGTCTATCTATCCAGACTTGGATAGTTTTAAAGAGAATCAATTTCTAGGTTCTCAATATTATTTGTACTCTTTTCTGAAATTAATTTTTCTGAGAACACCACTGGTATAATGCTAAATCTCCTCCCTTTAGCCCTAGCTTATATGATTGACAAAGAAAGCTGTGCTTTTTACCGATTTTGCATCTTATCATGTATATTTCTCTGAGGTATAAAATCCTCCAGGGTTCCAGTAAAGGGGTAGTTGAAATACTGATCAAATGTGGAACTTTCTTTTAGAAAGATATAACCCAGCTTATTCCATCTTACTAAGATATGCATCTCTAGAAAAGGAAATTATTTTTTATATTTTGCTGTTGTTAGGTGGATCTGACTCATAGTGATCCTATGTACAACAGAATGAAACTGTACCCAGTACTGTGCCATGCACGTTATCTTTTTTATATTTCAGCCCATTGTTGTAGCCATTGTATTTCTTCTCATTTTAAGAAATAAATGCAGGTCTCAGGTGCTTTACTCCATTTCCATCATTAAGGTTGACTCTACTTTGAGGAGGCAACTCTTCTCCAGTTGTCATTTGAATGACTTCTAACCTGGGGGCTCATTCTCCAGACCTATATTTGACAGTGCTTCTCTGCTCTTCACAGGGTTTTCCATGATAGGCTGCTGGGTCCTTCTCCCTTCATCTGGAAGCTCACTTGAAATCTGTCCACCACGTGGTGGCCCTGCTGGTATCTGCAATACCAGTGGCATAGCTTTCAGCACCACAGCAGCACACAAGCGCCCACAGTACAACAAAGCTGACAGATGTGGAGGTTATTATGTTTTGTTGTTGTTAGGTGCTGTTGAGTTATATCTAGACTCATAGTGACCCTCATATTGTTTTCAGTGGCTGATATTTCAGGATTGCTTTGGGAGTGGATTGTCAAGTCCTCTGTTTATGTGGTCCTGGGGATTGAACCTGGGTCCTTGGAGAGTACAGAGCAGCACTCTACCAACTGAGTTATCAGAAATGGTCACATATTTGGATTGTCTTCATCAATTGTGTATTCCTAACAGGAACATTTGCTCAATCAAAAAATACCTTAAATAAAAAATAATATGGGTGTTTTCATTATAGGAATGTTTAAATGAAATTATATTAAAATTATGTACTTTGAGAGAAATGAAATAGAAATATAATTTCTGGGGGAGAAAGAAATGATATATTTTATGTGGGAAATGTTATCTATTACAGTTTTACAATGGAGGGTAATGAAATTGCAGAGGTGTTTGGATTTCATTGAAATTAATCATATACTTTTAATGACATTGAAATAAGTGATAATAATTTTATTTTTCAGATGTTAAAAATTTGAGATGGGCAGTGCTAGGGGAATGAACCCAAGGCAACACCCATGCTAGGCAACTGTATTACCTGTGAGATGTACCTCTAGTCCCCTTCTTAAAAATTTTTTTTAGCCTCTTTTGAAACCAGGTCTTACTAAATTGTGCAGGCTGCCTTTGGCCTGGAACTTGCCTTAGTCTTTCAAATTGCTGGGATTGCAGGCTCACACCATGGTGTCCCATTTAAATTATTATTGTTTTTAAAGACAAGTATCATAATGTAGCCCAGTCTGGCTTTGAACTCATGATCTTCCTGCTTCAGCCTCCCTAGTGCTGTGATTAGAGGTATGTGCCATGTCGCCTAGGCTTTTAGATGTTAGTTTTAAGTGGCCATATGTTGATATATAAGTGGAAATAAAGCTCTTGCAATGATTTAAGCTTTTGATGGGGAATTATAGATGTTAACCTAAAACTACTGAAGGAAGGTTTTATTTTTTTTCCCCTCTAAATTTGTTTTTGGGTAGGTGAGCAAGATTTTTTGAATCGTGTTGTAAAGGATAAATAGAGAAGAAACAATTTCTGTCTTCAGGTAGCTTCTGAGTTGAATGGTAAAGTGAAGACATCTGTATACAACAACATATACATAGTTTGCCTCAATAGGAACCTTTATTGTGTCACTATATTGTGCTGCTTACTTAAACATAGGCATTGTGCTCAATGTTGTGTGCGCTTGTTAAATGACCCTTGAACAGTGATTTAGTTCATATGTGCCTGTTACCACATAGGCTATTATGCAGAGCAGAGAGGTTGTACATTTTGAAAGGGAGGTGGAGAGGAAAATGCCCATTGCACTTACCATTAGTGAACAGTAAGGCTTTCTCTCATTGTCTAGTTCCTGTGTTCATGAAGAACAGGAGACTGTGAATCCAACACCCTAATTCTTCTCCTCAGGCTATCACTGGCCTCTTCTTGACCTTGACTAAATCACTTACAATGTTGGAACTCTAGTTTCCTCCTCATGTAAGAAATGTTTAAAATGTTTCATCTTGTACCTCTGAAATTTGGAATCCAAATTTGATCAGTTGGGTTCATACATTTTTGTGTAGTATATTAGTTTTAGAAGGGATAGGTGTAGTAAATTTCAGAAAATAGATACCAAAATAATGGAGCAGACTACTTAATAATAATGTGTGGAGAATAGCTTTGTAATCATTTCTCTGAAGAGCTGAAGTATGATTAAAATAATCTGTTACATATGGCTTGTTGTGAGTGTTACACGTCTCACCACCAATGATTTTTTTTTTTTTTTTTTTTTTTGAGAGCAGGTCTTGCTGAGTGGTCCAGGCTGGCCATAAATTTGCAGTCCTTTTGCCTCAGCCTCTTGATAAACCACCTTGTCTTTTTTATTGAGAGGGAGGAAAGAGGGAAGGGGAGAGAGGAAGAGAATGGGCATGAATTTCTCCTACTTCTTTGAGAATTAGAACAAATTCTGCAACGGGATTAGTAACTGAGAATCCTGATTTTAGCTTCATGCCCACGCCTTCAGTGAAAGGCACATTTTTGCACTGTTCTAGCAGGATATTAAAATGGCTTATGGATTACAGACAGCTCCAGGCTTTGGTCTTTATAAGGCAGAGGTGAAAACTAATAGGACAATTACTATTCACTCTTGTCATGGAGTGGACCTCTTAGGTTCTTTATGGAGCTCAAGTGAAAGTCCCTGGAACAGTTCCACAAGAATGGCTTTTCTGGGGGCTTAGGAGGCTTACATTCTGAAACTGATACTCTTGTAGTACAAGAATAACTACAAATCCATATGGAATTAGAGGCCAGAGAGGGGAGATGCCATATGTAGCTCTCAGGCTTGAAAGCCCCTTGGCTTGTGATCAGGGATTTTTCCTGTCTGAAAGCAGATATTTGATTATATATTGACAAATCATCACTAAACAACTTTTAGAAGACTTCACTTTTGATCTGTGCCTTTGGAGGCTAAGAAGAATATCGAAATGTGCAAAATTAGCATGGGGTAGTTTTCATGTGTAGCTGCTATCTTTTAAACCAGTTTTCATCTCCTAGATTCTTGAACATTAGCTCCATTGTTTGAGGCCAAGAAAGATAATTGAATAAATTCTGTGGCTGATTTGCAGATGTTATTGCCTTTTATCTATTTATTGGCTTTAGTATTAGTTCATTGGACTTATTTGCCTTTATGTAAAAACTTAGATTGGACTCTAATTTTGTTTCTTTGTCTCTCTCTTTTCCTTTTTTTTTCCCTCTTCTCTACTTTTCCCTCCCTTCCTCCTGCCCCTCCCTCCTTCCCTCCCTTCCTTCCTTCCTTCTCTTGTGTGTTTGCTTGTTTGTTTCTGGGTGATAGGGATTGAACCCAGGACCCTGACAGCATGCTAAGCATGTACTCTATCATTGAGCTATACCCCAGCTAGGACCCTAAGGTTTTTAACTTTTAAAAATGTTTTTTGAGATGGGTCTTACTATGCTGGGATTACAGGTATGTATCACTAGGCCTGGCTAACTTTTTTTTGTTTTTAGTTGATAAAAATGTGAGATGAGAGAGCTGAGCATGGTGACGCATGCCTGTAACCCAAGTGACTCTGGAGGAGAAGTCAGGAGGATCACATGTTCAAGGCTAGAGGCAACCTGCATAGTTTAGGGAGACAATGTCTCAAAATAAAAAAGAAAAAGTGGGCTTGAGGTGCAGCTCAGTGGTAGAGTGCTTGTAAAGCATGCATGAGGCCCTGGGTCCAACTCCCCTAGAACAACAACAACAACAACAACAACAACAACAACAAAGGAAAGTGATGAGGTAAAGAGATCTATGTTTAAAGTGACCAGACTTGGCTCCTTTTGGTGTTGAGGAAGGAAATACTATTTGCTGGCTGACTTTGTTGTATTTTTGTATTATTAAATCTCTAAGTCAGCCACATGTTTTGGTGCACACCTGTGATTTCAGTCATTTAGGAGGCTGAAGCAGGATGAATGGAAGTTCCAGGCCAGAGGCAGCCTGTGCAACTTAGTGAGACCCTGTCTCAAAATAAAAAAAAAAATAAAAAATGGGCTGGGAGTGCAGCTCAGTGGTCAAGCACTTGTCTAGCATGTGCTAGGCTCTGGGTTCAAACCCCTAGTACTGGGGAAAGAAAATCTCTTAAGTCAATGGTTTTCTTTTTGTTTAGAGGAATGTCTTGGCTTGTCTGAATGAGTCATAATTAAAATTTAGTTACTAGGACTCAAGTCTTATTTAAGCAGGACTTATAGAGATATTATGCTTTGCTACGTATAGAATTAGAATGGTACAGGTTACCACAGTTACTGAGATGGGTTTTTGTAAATATTAAACTCCTTTAGAAGAATTTTGATAGATTAATTTATCACCTTCCCCCCTCCCCCAGTTTGCTCTTCTTTTTGTGATGTTAGGTGCCACTGAGTCATAGTGATCCTGTGTACAACAGAATGAAACACTTCTCAACACTGTGCCATGCCCAGGACTATCAGTACTTCTCTGCTATTCATAAGGTTTTCAATGGCTGATTGTTTGGGGGGAGTAGGTTACCAGGTCCTTCTCCTAAGCCTATAGCACCTGGTATTCTCAGGCAATTTCCCATCCAAATACTAACTAGGTGCCACCCTGCTTAGCTTTTGAGATCTGATGGGATCGGATGCAACAGTGGTATGGCTGCAGATTCATATGTTATTATATATTATATAATATATTACACAACACTTGTATATTATGTATATTATATATTACATAATCTAATAGTGCATGTACATAAAAGGGGAGATTGTAAAGAAAACAATCTCTCATGAAGAAAACAATCTCTAAAAAAACACATGATATTAAAAGATTTTGTGGCCCACATTGTTGGCTGTCCTGGGCTGAATGCAGCCTGTGGACTGCTTCTGGGTTGGACATGCTTAGTATGTGATAAACCATAGATTTTAATGTTAAGATGGAAAAAATAGAAGTGAATACATTGTAGTTCAGAAATTATCCTATTTCCTTCCCTTCCCCTTCCCCCTCTCCCCCCTCCCCCACTCTTTCTTTCTCTCCCTCCCTCTCCCCCCCCTTTTCTTTCTGTTTGTTCGTTCACTTACTTTTTGAGACAAGGTCTAGCTGTGTAACCCAGGCTTGCCTTGAACTCAGGATCCTTCTGCCTCAGCCTCCCAAATGCTATGATTACAGGAGTAAGCCTCCACACCCACCTTCTATTTTTCTTTCCCTGCCTTTGATCTCTATGGGGGGAGGTGGGGAGCAGAATACCCTTTGCTGAATAGAAAACTGCTGTATTTCTCTATCTTGATATGTTAAGGAAACTGATCAGGTGAATTGTAATTTGAATATCAAGATTGTTTTGGGAACTCTTGTGGGCTTGATTATCTTGGTTTTGAAAGGGAAAAAGGATTTATTGTTCTAAGGAGTATATAAATACAGCTTTCTGATAGTAGCCTTTGATTTTATTGGCTCAACAAATATCATTGTTGCACAATACATCATTTTCTACTATGGTAGCTAATGAGACACAAAACTGCATAATTACACCAACATTTATTTTCCTTATAGAATTTGGTGGCTACTAAGTAAACAATTTTTAAAATTTATCTTAATTAGCTTAGTTATATCCTATCATCAAATATGTCTTATATTTTTATTCATGTTGCTGTACTTTACATTCTTAGTTGAACAAAGAAAGATACTATTTTAAGGTAGGGCTTCATCTTATAGCACTGTAGCCAGTTGGCTTTTCTTAATTAGGATGGTTACTCATATTCAGATGAAATCTAACATCTATGAAATGCTTATGGAAAACATTCAGGTAGTCAGTATAGAGGAAAGACTCCTGACAGGTCAGATATGTCAAGGATGTTTTAAAGTTCATCCTCATTGTTTTTATTCATTCTTCTGTGTGTTAACTATGCAAGGGTTCTTGGTTATGGTACTGATACTTGGCACCATGTTGTTTCTCAAGAACTTCTAACGCAGTTTCTGGCTTTTAAAGATCAGATATGTAGATGTGCAGCAAGACATCAATCTGGTCTTTAACTATTTGTATTTTCTCTCTAACTTGTAAAATGTATTAGTGTATTTCACAGGTAGTAGAAATCTAAATACTGCACATGAGAACCTACAGGACCTGTTTATAAAGAGGTTTCAGCTTCAGGAGTGTGGAAGTAGCTGCTAAGAGCACTGGGGGGTTTGTGGGAGAGGATGCTTTGGTGGATGGACAGTGTCTACAATGGGTTAAATATGGAGCAATTGTGGCATATGTGCCTTCTGTTGTCCCTGATGTCAGGTATTAGCAGTTGAGCATGTTCTGTGCTCAGAGTGGCAGTCCATGGACTCACGATAATCATTTGAACAGAGTGCTGGGGAGAACATAGAGAACATGAGTACACAGGACTAAGTGGGTAGGTAAAGGGAAGATCACATGGGAATGGAAGAATAGAGAATGGGAAATGATAAATTGGAAAGAAAAAGTTTAAAAGACCTGAAAAACAAGGTGAGAATAAACAGACTTCACCATCCTTCGTTTCTGACTAGTAAAGGAAACTACTTTATGAAATCATTGGGCTGCTTTCAACAAGGAAATCAGAACTTAATTCCAGTTGCATTGTGAGAGTATAGCTAGAAAAGTTTTATTGTCTGCCAAACAAGGTGGCATGTACCTGTAATCCCAGAGGCAGGGGGATCAGAAGTTCGAGGCCAGAGGCAGCCTGTGCAACTTTTGAGATCCTGTTTCAAAATTAAAAAAAAAAAAAATAGAAAATGGGCTGAGAGAACAGCTCAATGGTAGAGTGCTTGCAGAGCATTTTTGAGATCCTCAGTTCAACCTCCCAGTATAGCAGAAAAGAAATAAGAAATAAGTTTTGTTGTCAGGTAGGAAAAAAAGCAACAAAACTTATTTCTTCATGCTGTCGTACTCTTTTAGTCACTTTATTTGCTATTGGTATAATAAACCAAAATATGAAAGACTTCCAAAGTAGTCTGTGAACTTTGAATAGTCTTTCTTAAAAATGATTCTAGAGCTGTAAGATACCATCTCTTATCAGGTATAGGATCATACTTCTCCCATTTTTTGGATATTTTATTTAAAGTTTTATTTAGTCTTTGTATCCCTACCCTCCTTTTTTATTTTGAGACAGTCTTGCTAGAACTCATGATCCTCCTGCCTCAGTCTTCCACATCATTGGGATTATAGGTGTGTGCTATAGCTTCTGGCTTTTTATTTTTTGACACAGTCTCACTATGTAGCCCAAGCTGACCTAAAACTTTACACTCTGCTGTCTTATCCTCATGTATGTATGTATGTATTGCAGTGCTGGGGATCAAACACATGGCCTTGCACGTGCTAGGCAGGTGCTCTACCCCTGGGTTACATCTCTAGCCCTCAGATTTTTAGCATCACAGTTTCTCAGAATGAATTCAGGGCAACACCCGGTATCCCTCAATGTTTTAGGAGGAAAAAGATTTTATATTTTATTAAGTGAGTTTGGGCACTGATAGCATAAATAAAATTAGTTTCTTTATGATAGAACATCTGAGAGCTCTTAAAATATCAATGTGGGGGGAAAACCCAATGAAATACCCAGGTACTTTTGTAAGTCTCTGAAGGGATAGTTGGGATTGAGCATGTAGTCTTTGTCAAATTTATTTAACCACTGTATAAGTCAGTTGTCATTGCTGTAGCAGAAAAACTAACTAAAATTTACAGGAGAAGAGGTTTATTGGGATCTCATAGTTAGAAAATTGGTCCATAATGGAAACAGGGAAGGATGGAGGTGGCGCAGTAGGGCCTGTGGTAAACAACCTCACAGCATGGAGAACCAGGAAGCAAGAGAGACCAGGGCTTCAGGTCTTGGGTAAAAACCCCCAAAAACCCACCACAAGAGAGCTACTTTCACGAAGCAAGAATCCTCCCTCTAAAAGTTTACTTTGCAGGACACTGCCTCCAAATGGGGACCAAGTGTTGAAGCATATGACCTTTGGGGGACATACATTCAAAGCATGACAACCATCACACAGTTTGAGAAAATCTTATATCTATAATTGCATTGCCTACAAAGCTTGGTTTCCTACCTCTTCTCTGACTTAGTTTGAAGGGTCTCATTATGTATCCTCGGCTGGCCTTGAAGTCTTCATATTCCTTCCTCAGCTTCCTGAGTGCTAGAATTATAGGCATGTGCTGTTTTGGTTTTTTCTTCTCTTAACCTCTCCCAAATTGAGGAATTTTTCTGTTTGTTCATTTCCATCTGTGTATTCCACTCGGGAATATTAATACTAACTTACATTTTAAAATATGTTCTATAGATCAATATACAATATGAAGACTATACTTAATAATACTGTATTTTATTAAGGATTTTTGGTAGGAGAGTAGATTGGTAGGTTCTTCTGCCATAAAAAGGGAAAGTAATTTTTTGAGGTGATAGATATGTTGATCTGCTTAAGTAACCATTTTACTGTGTAAGTATATTAAATATCATGTTGATAAATGTGAATATACCTTAAACATATATAATGAAAAAGAGAAAAAAGAAGGTATAATGTGATTATGGATTTATATCTGAACTCATTTGGATCTTCAGGTTTCTTATCTGGCCCTAGACTGACCTTCATTTCTGGGTTTACTCACCGCCATGCTTCCATGATAATTCTTCACTTGAGCTCAATTTGTGCACTATTCTGTGATTATATCCTGTACTTGTAATAGTCTCCTTTAATATTGTAGTCTATCTCAGATGTACTTCTTCATGAAACCTTTCCTTATCTCTTTACCTAGAAGTAATGTCTGCTTCTAGCACCTCTGTAGTGTATTTACTGATGCCTATAGTATTATTTGGGCTGGGATTTAGCTCAGTTCGTAGAGCGCTGCGCTACAGTCTCTGAGGTCCCGAGTTCAATTCCCAGACCACAAAAATGGGAGAAGGACCTGGTAGTCCACTCCCAAGGCAATCCTGAAACAGCCATTGAAAACCTTATAAGGGTCACTATGAGTCGGATACCAACTTGACGGCACCTAACAACAACAACATAGTGTTATTTACTGATTGACTTAGGGTTATTTGTGTGTACGTCTAAGATTCAGAAGAGAGAAAGAATACCATACCATATTACACACAGCTCCTGGCTTAATTATTGCCTCATACAAAATAATAATATTAGCTAACATTTATTGTTTGCTAAGTGCCAGGCACTATTCTAACTGCTTTGTATGATTTATGTAGTGAGCAATAGAGTAACTCATTCAGTGTCACATACTAAGTTACTGATGGAGGCAGGATTTGAACCCATCAATATCTACTTGTTTATCACTACGCAGTACTGGTCTGTATAGTAGATGCTTACCTAGTAGTTGACTGAATGACCGAACAAGGCTTTGGAAAAGAGGCCTATCAGCTCTAGTACTTTCTTTTACTGTTTTCAAAGTTGACATTTATCTAACCATGCAGTAAGTACATTTTCAATTAATAAGAACAATTAAGCTAGACTGGGGATGTAGCTCAGCAATTGAGTGACTTCTAGAATGTGCAAGGTCCTAGGTTTGATTCCTAGCATTACCACCCCCCAAAAAACAAAACAAAACAAAAAAACCCAAAAACCAAAACCATGAGAAGGAGCAATTAAAGAGTTGAGGAAGGCTATAGATGGGACTTGTAGAGATATATGTGTCTGTGAAGACATGCTTAGTCACTGGATTAAGTTCATGACTATGCTTGAAATTATTTCTATCTTTGTTGAAAGAATAGTGGTGAGTCCAGGCTTTAGAGTTAGGAAGACCTGGATGGGAATTTCAGCTTTCCTTGTTAGCAGTATGGGCAAGTTTTTTTTAAAGCTGTTCTGTACCTCTGTTTTCTCTACTGTAAGATAATAGTAACTACTTTAGTGTCTTTGGGAGGATTAAAGCAAATAATCATGTAAAGCACGTAGTGTAGTGCCTACTGCAATATTAAGTGCTCAGCAAAAATGTTACTTATAGTACAACAGGCTTTACTTAATGTAAATTAACTACCTGTTTAAAAAATATGACCTATGAACTTGAACCTTCAGGTTTGTTTTTTTTTTTTTTTTTGGTGGTACTGGGGGTTGAACCCAGGGCCTCGTACTAGTATGCTTTGCAAGTGCTGGACCACTGAGCTGCATCCCTAGCCCATTTTTTACTTTTTACAAGGTCTTGCTAAGTTATGCAGACTGCCTCTGGTCTTGAACTTTCGATCCTCTTGCCTCTGCCTCCCAAGCTGCTGGGATTACAGGCGTGTGCCACCGTGCCCAGCTGAACCTTCAGGTTTGAGTAAGCTAAAGTATTAACTATATATCTGGGATTTCCATCCCACCCCCATTTCATAGTACCTTATCTTTGGGAGAGGTAGTAGTCCAATATTCAGTTTGTTTTCTATTTTGCAACACATAAACAAGCACTAGATTAGGAGTCCAGAGCATTAGCTCCAACATTTTTCCTGTTCAGTCAGTTACAGTTTCTGTTGGTAATTTTGAATACGTTACTTAGCTTGTGGCTGTAGTAATTGAGACTAGTGATTTTCAGTGCTTTCTTTACCTCTCTTGATAAGCATAAAAATATCATGCCTTATCACCTTTTTAAGTATTTTGAAATAACTAAAAAATTTGTTTTTTTAAAGAAAAATATTCTCTTTAAAACAATAATCTAAATTAAATTACTGAGAAAATGAAACATATCTATGATGTGCAGTAAGAATTCTAGTATAGCTGGGAGCAGTGGCACGCACATGTAATCCCAGCTACTCAGGGGGCTGAGGCAGAACTATCACAAGTTTGAGGCCGGCCTGGGATGCATAGTGAGTTTAAGGCCAGCTGGGACAACTTAGAGCCCCTCTCAAAAGAATTTTGCTATAAACTGTATCATATATGTGTGATAAGCACCATATACCAATAGTAGCAAGCCTGTAATGAACTGAGTCAATTACAGAATTTGTTCTGAATGGTTTCTCATTGGTGAGTTCTATTTTTGTTGTTTTTATTTTTTTTGCAGTACTGAGGGTTGAACCCAGGGCGTTGTGCATGCTAAGCAAGTGTTCTACCACTGAGCTGTACTTCTGGTCCTTTTTAATTTTTTTAAAATTTTTTATTTTGAGACAGAATCTTGTTAAGTTGTGCAGCCTGCATCTGGCCTCAAACTCGTGATCCTCCTGCCTCAGCCTCCTGAGTTTCTGGGATTATAAGCACCTGGATATTTTTGGTATTTTTAATGAAGATAGATGATATGTTATTGTTAGATGATAGGTATCTTTTAATTTACCCTGGAAGGTTTATTTTATTAAGTATGCCTTTTCTTTGAAAGGACACCCTCAAGAGTCAGATTCCTCCCTTCCTGGCTGAGAATTTTTGTAGTCTCAGTGTAGAGCTGGGCTGGGGTGTAGCTCAGTGGGTAGAGTGCTGCTCTGCATTCTCTTAGACCCTAGGTTCAATCCTCAGCACCACAAAAATGGGAGAAGGACCTTGCAGCCTGAAACAATCAGCCATTGAAAACCTCATGAATAGCAGGGAAGCAGTGACATAGTGCCAGGCATGGCACAGTGTTGGGGAGTGTTTTATTTGGTTGCACTCAGGATTGCTATGAGTCAAACCTGTCTCAGTCGCACCTAATAGAACTGAGGTGATTCTAATCTGAGAGATCCATGATTGTGGGATACTTATAGAATCTTAGCTTTGATTCATCTATAGGGAAGATGTATGAGATTATTAGCAAAGATAAGAGGAGAGGAGAGTCATGCAAATAATGAATTGTATGGTAATTTATTCTAAGAGCCAGAAATATGTTGATTTAGCTGTAAGTCATTACAGTTGATATTCTGTGAAATTTTCTTGGAGTGATTCTTTGGTTGAATGGGTTCAGATGAAGTTGAAAAAACAGAAAGAATGTGCTTAAAAGAGGGGAGACAGTGTCTTTAGGCCAAGACAGCTCAATAGTACTGTAAGGAGAGTCTCTAGATAGACTATTTTAAAAATATTATCTGATATGTAGAGACACATATCTGGTGTAAATGATTCTAGCCAAGATTGCTGCCTTTTTGTTTTTTTGTAAGATGGTCTTTCTTTGTAGCTAGGGCTGGCCTCCGACTTGTGTTCCTCCTGCCTCTGCCTTATGAGTGGTGAGATTACTGGATGTATCACTACACCCAGCTTCTTTTGATTCTGGAATAAGACAGAACAGTGCTTTGTCCTAGACCACAACAAAAAAGAGATATAAGAAAACTTTTCTGAACTTTTTTTTTTGGTGGGACTTGGAGGTTGAACCCAGGACCTTGCATATACTTTGCAAGTGCCCTACCACTGGGCTGCATACCCAGCCCATTTTTTAAATTTTTTACTTTGAGTTAGGTTCTCGCTAAGTTGTTCAGGCAGCCTCTGAGCCTCTGGTCTTGAACTCGTGATCCTCCTGCCTCTGCTTCCCCAGTTGCTGGGATTATAGTTGAGTGCCACTGCACCAGCCTTCTGAACTTCTGAAGTGGTATGAATTTATGATTTCTTGATGCACTCAGTATTTGAAAAATCATGTGAAAATGGAGGAAAGGTTTTTAACACTGGAATTAACTTGTTTCTTGGCAAGGAAAGTGGCCCTTGACTCATTGGCTCTGTTGGGTTTTGTGCCCCCTCCCCCCCTTCTTCTAGATTGTCATCTCTTCTTCCCTGCCTTTAAAGATGTCTCTCTATCTAGGGCAATTACCCCACTTACACAGGAGGCAAATTCAAAGCTAGTTGTTGTTTTGCTTAACCTGAATTTCCATTTACAGCTGGTCCTAAGCTGAGTCATTGAGGCTTATTGTACCCAGTTTAGGTCTTGATGCTTACTTGCTTTACTATTTGGGAGTGGCAGGAACGTGGAGTTGTTATATATTTTTTCCATCTTATTCGTATTTGTTGCTTAATGCTGATAAAAGTAGTCAGATTCTCTTCCTTCACTTATAGCCTTCTTCAAGAAATTCAGGACAGAGAAGACAAGACTTTATGTCAGGGACACAATGATCTATCTCATCCTAATTGCTACCACCCATTCTGACAGCCTGTTTTTCTTTTGGCCATATAGGGGTTGAAAGGGTCCTCTGTGCCTGGCTCTGACTGCCTATGTAAATTGCTTCTCAGTTTTAGGGACTTAGCTTATTCTGGCCCACAGTGATCTTTCACTCCCTTGAATTCAAATAGCCTAATTGTCCCTGAGACATGTGGCCATAAATCTTGTTTTGTACTATCTCTAGTGGTTGACTTTTATTGTTAATATAAGCTACTTGAGGGCAAGGGGTATTGGTAATGTATTATACAATATTATGCAATGACTCTTGATTTTTCCCTAGAACTTCCTTGGAAAGTTTTCATGCCTCTTAAATGTCAAGAGGACCCTATAGAACATTTCATAAGAATTCAGAATTTAAAAAATTTTCTAGGTCATACTCTTTTTGCCTCTGGCCTTGATAAAATCACTGTCCTCATGTTGCTTCCCCCGACCCCGAGATAGAATCAACACACAGTCTTCGTAGGTTAATACTTACCTTGAGTAGTTTTTTTAGAGGGGCTGAGGGTAGTAACAGTATCTTTACTTAGAAATATTTTACCATCAAATATTTAAAAAATGGGAACAAGTGATGTAGTGCTGTTGGGCCATACATGTAAGCAAAATGTTAAGATCTTGCATGACAATGTTATATGTAATATATTCTAATTTTACCTGATTCGTATGGTGCTCTGAGGATTTCTTTTTTTTAAAGACAGAGTCTTACTATTAATTCACACTAGCCTCAAACTCCCATTCCTTCTGCTTCAGCCTCTGGCGTGCTGGGATTATAGGCATGTGCAGCCATACCTAGGGCCTACACTCTACCACTGAGCTACACTCCCACCCTCTAAAGGGCTTTTTTTAAAATGATTTAAGAATTTCAGATTAGTTTCAATTAGGAGTATTGCAGCCTTCATCCGAGCTATTTTATATTTTTCATTGCATTCTTGGAATCTCTATTTTGCTAAAGAGTCATTTAATATATTTTTCATCCTAGCTTTGACATGGTGATGTAACAGTTCTGGAGGAACTAACAGTATGGTAACAGAAATTGACTGTGTGCTGGAATAATTATAATAAATATGCCTATTTTTGTTTGGGGAGAAGAGACTAAAATTCTGCTTAATAGGAGCTATTCTGAGTTCTTGGAGAGGACACGTTTAGATCTTTGTCTGTTTTTCCCCCTTTAACAAATTGTAGAGGGAAAAATAAGCCTCAAGATATTTCCTAAAATATTTCCCATACAGATTACTACCTTGGTAGTGGTGGTGGTTTCTTTTGTTGTTGTTGTTGTTTTTGGCAGTACTCAGGGGCTGAACCCATGGTGTTCCACCACTGGTGCGCCCCAGCCCCGGTTTTTTAAATCTTGAGACAGAGTTTTGCTAAATTACGCAGGATGCCTCTGGACTCCAACTTGCAATCCTCCTATCTCTGCCTCCCCAGTCACAGTTACAGATGTGCATCACTGCATTCTGTTTACTACCTTGGAATTTTTTTTCTTTCAGTACTTTGGGGTTGAACCCAGGGCTGTGCACAAACTTTGAAAATGCGATACCACCGAGCTGCACTCCAAACTCATTTTTAAATTTTTTATCTTTAGACAGAGTTTTGCTAAATTGTAGAGGCTGCCTCTGGTCTTGAACATGCAATTCTCCTGTCTCCAATTCCTGAGTTGCTGGGATTACTAGTGAGTTGCTGGGATTATAGACTGAGCCACTGTGCCCGGCACTACCTTGGTTTTTATAGCTTCTTTCTTTAAGAGTTCTGACTCATATAAAAGCTACTGAGGAGGCGGACTACCGTTCTTAGTGTAGTGCCAAAGTGGTCTTCCTAAAGCCTTGTATGAGCTCATCAGCCATTCTCTAACATTCATATGACCACACTTTTCTCTTGTTATGCTTAGTTATTTTTCTTGAGAGCCTTTAAAAATAATTCCACATCACCATATCTCAACTTTCATGAAAACATATTACATATTCTTTATGTTATTATGATAAACTACTTATTTACATACAGTATTGAGAATGAAGCAAGATTGTTATTATGATAAACTACTTATTTACATACAGTATTGAGAATGAAGCAAGATTGTCTGTTCTTTCCACTTTTTTTTTTTTTTTTTTTTTTTTTTGGTGGTACTGGGGGTTGAACCCAGGGCCTCGCACTTGCATGCTCTGTAAGTGCTGGACCACTGAGCTGTACCCTCAATCCATTTTTTACTTTTTTGAGACAGGATCTCGCTAAATTATGCAGACTGACTCTGGTCTTGAACTTGTGATCCTCCTGCTCCTGCCTCCTGAGCCACTGGGATTACAGGCATGTGCCACCGCACCTGGCTTCTTTCCACTCTTGTTCAGCATAGTGCTAGAAGTTCTAGCTAGTGCAGTAAGGCGAGGAAAATAAGACAAAAGGGCAAATATGATCACAAGGGGAGAAACTAAATTATCTTCACTTATAGATGACATGATAGTCTTCATAGAAAGGAATCTGCAGATAATTCCTAGAAATAATATGTGTATTAGCAAGTTGCAGGATATAAGATAAAGAAAAAAATCAACTGCATTTCTATAGACTAGTAATGAGCAGATGGAAATAATTACAGTACCATTTACATTGTATTTGGTGTAAATACTCTAGAGATGACTTAAAGTCCTATATGTGGGAGGATATGTGTAGGATATATGCAGATATTATGTCATATTGTGTAAGGGTCTTGAGCATCTTTGGAATTTGGTATGGGAGGGGGTTGTCCTGGAATCAATCCCTTGCAAGTATTGAGGGGTGACTCTGTAGAATATGTAAAGAATTTCAAACTCAATAGTAATAAAATCCAAGTAAGCCAAGTAGAAATTGGCAAAGGATGTGAAGAGACATCCCACCAAAGAGGGATATACAGATGGCACCTACGCGCACGAGATGTTCAACATCATTAGTTGTTAGGGAATGCCAACTTAAAATCATAACATTCTCAAGTACTTTAATTTAAAAACAGGAAAAAGTAATTTATGAACTTCATTAAGCTTAGTAAATACAGGAAAGAAAGCTAAAGCAGAAATTAGAAAGTACACTCTGATCTTAATACCTGTAGATAACTCCTACTAACATTGTGTTATGTCTTATACCTTTTTTCTTCTGTACTTTTTGTTGTGGTGGGGATTTTGTTTTGTTCTTTTCTTTTTCTTTTTTTTTCCTTTCTTTTTTTTTGAGACAGGGTCTCCCTCTATAGCCCAGGATGCTCTGGAACTCACTATGTAGCTTCAAACTTGCAATCCTCCTGCCTCTGTCTCCTGAGTGGCCATTTTTGTATATAAACCATTGTCATGATTTCTGATTCTTTCCTTAGAATAAATTTCTTAGATAGAAAACTATTTTGTCATTGGGTGTGGGCATCTTATCATAGTATTTTACAGAAATATTGTTTCATTTTATGCCACTACACATTCCCTTTTGAACCTCTCTTTTTTCTAGAAAAAGAAATGTCCTCTAATAAAAAATGGCCATGTTGCTCACCTTCACTCTAGGTTTCTAGACACTTTATCTTGGCTCTCCTCCTATAACTGTGTCTTCTTCTGAGATTTCTGACATTGTTTCTCTTTACTCCACAAATATTTAGTTTCCTATAAGGTTCTGTTCTCAGCCTATTCTCTGTATTAATCTTCTTCTTTGGGCTAAATAGATCCAACATCATATCTTCAATGACAGTTTATACCCTAATGATTCCTAAACCTCTTATTTCTTCTGAATTTTAGAACCCATTTTCAGACTGCATATTAGATATCTTGTCCTTAGCTATACAGATACCACAAATTTGACTTGCTTAATTAAAACTCAACTCATTATTTATCTAATAAAACTGCCTCCTCCATCTTCACTGATTGTCAGCATAACCTACTCAGTGACATAAGCCAGAAATCTGGTAGTCTACATTTCTTTGAATTTTGCTCAATCGCTACATTTTAAGATTCTGCTTCCAAAATAGCACCCCTTAATTTGTTACCCCCCCTTTTCACTGTTGTAGTTTGGGCCCTCACATTTTTTGTATTGCTGTGTTGGAGCCTGAACTGGTATGCCTATTTCTGGCTTCATATCCCTCAGTTCTATTCTGCACACTGAAACCAATTTCTCTCTCTCTCTCTCTCTCTCTCTCTCTCTCTCTCTCTCTCTCTCTCTCTCTCTCTCTCCAATACTAGACAGTTAAACCCAGGGCCTCTCACTTACTTTGCAAATGCTATGCTATTGAGCTGCACCCCCATCCCATTTTTTATTTTGGGACACGGTCTTGCTAAGTTGCACAGGCTGCTTCTGGCCTTGAACTCAAGATCCTCCTGCCTCAGCCTCCCGAGTCACTGGAATTACAGGCATGTGCCATAGCTTCCAGCCCAGCTTGTCCTTTTAAATCTTAAATTCCAGCATTTTATTCAGTTTCATTGTCTGATGTTGTTAGGTATTGTTGAGTTGTGTCCCACTCTAGCAACCTTTACGGGGTTTTCAATGGCTAATTGTTTCAGGATTGCTTCAAGAGCAGATTGCCACGTCCTTCTCCCATTTTTGCAGTGCTTGGGATTGAACCCGGGTGCTCAGAGAATGTGGAGCTACACTCTACCAACTGAGAAAAACCCCAGCCTTGCACTGTGTGATTGTTGTTGTTGTTAGATGCTGTTGAGTCTGACTCACAGCAGCTCTTTGTACAGTAGATGAAACACTATGCCATGCCAGGCACTATTCTCAGTGCTTTTCTATTATTCATAAGGTTTCAGTAGCTAATTGTTTTTTTTGGAGGTGGGCTGCCAGGTCCTTTTCCCAAGCCTACAGCACCTGGTATTCCCAGGTGGTCTCCCATCCAGGTACTTACCAGGGCTGACCCTGCTTAGCTTCTGAGATCTGAGAGGATCAGAAGCCACATGGTATGGCTGCAGGCTTTTAAATAATAAATACCCTAACAATTTTAGTTAATATTGTTATCAGTAATAAAAAGAATCCTGTATATGCAAGTAGCATATGTATAATGCACTATCTTCCTTGAAGTAGGAAAAGAATTCTTAAAACTTCACATAGACATAGTTATCAATTACAAGATTAAATTACCTGGTTTTGTTATTATTTGGTTGCATTTTTGGCCCACTGCTTTACTGTTACATTGTCTCATCACATGTTCAGACACTGAAGATAAGTCAGGGTGAATCAGTTTTAGAAAACAGCCTTCCCTGAAAGTAGCTCATAATTCTTATTTATGCTCTGTGATGTGAAATTTCCAGGATGATGAAGCATGTGGATGTTTACAGAGTTCCATGGTATTTTCTAATGTGGTTTGACTTTTCGTAACTATTGGTGGTGACAAAGTTGTGTACTACTAGCCCGCCTTGGTTTCCATATTTTCTTTATCAAGATATATAGTTAGAGCAGTGATGACTAATATGTTTTCAAGAAATGCTTCTATAACCTTTAAGTCTGATGGGTAAGATTGAGCATTTAAAACTGTAGCTTTTCCACTGCATCTGGGTGACTGTATGTTCCTACCAAATGAATCACATTATAAATATGCATGAGCTTATAAACATAACATTTTATAAGAAATTCTTATGTTCTGAAACAAAATTACGTTGGTAGTGTTTTCCAAGTTTTCCATGAGAAGCTTTCTATTAGTGCTAGAAATTCTTTGAATGTACTCCCCCTGTTGCTCGTACTGCATTTTAACGGCATTTTTGCCTTTATTTTCTCCATTCTTCTGTGGAATTCCTTAATTTCACTATTCTATCTATCTATTTATTTACTTACTTACCTACCTACTATCGATCTATTTATTTGAGACAGGGTCTCCCTCTGTAGCTCATTCTGGTCTCAAACTCTTAGTCTTCTTGCCTCCATCTCCTAAGTGCTGGGATTACGGGCGTGCACTACCTGGCCTGGTTCACCTTGCCCTGAAGATGGGTGAAATTGCCATGACACATTTGAGATTGATGAAATGGGCAGCAGCTAAAGATCTGGTAGACACTAGAGTACTAAATTGCCAGCACTCAGACTTATTTACTGTGTAAGGCTTGTGGCAGAGATGTGCCCATTCAGTTATTTATTTGTTTGTTTGTTTATGTGGTGCTAAGGGGCTGAACCCAGGACTTTGCACATACTTTGGAAATACTCTACCACTGAGTTGTAGCCCCAGCCTCATTTTTATTTTTTATATTGAGACAGGGTCTTGCTAAATTGCACAGGCTGCCTCTGGCCTCAAACTTGCAATTTTCCTGCCTCAGCCTTCCAAGTCACTGGGTTTATAGGCATGTGTCACTGCACCTGGCCATTCGGTCTTTTATTAATCTATATCTTGTAGGTTAGATTGCATCATCAAAATATATTTGCATTTGACCTGGAGGTTCAGTAGTATATTACTTTGTTAAAAATCAGGGTTGGATAGCTGGTCATGTTGGTACATACCTATATCCCAGCACTCAGGAAGTTGAGCCAGGAGGATCCCAAGTTCAAGGCCAACCTGGGCTACATAGTGAGACCCTGTCTCAAAGAACAAAACAACACATACATACATATATGTACATGTATACGGTTGTACATTTGGAGATATATATGTATATATATATATTTTGTTGGAAATGCATTTTCTAAAAGACTGCTGGTAAGAATGGCTGATTTTTAGAGTTGCATTGGAGTTATATAAAATAGTGAACATGTTGCACTTTAGCCTATATTTGTTATCTTGGGTGTCATTTGTGTTTTCTTTCTTTCCTTTCTTTCTTCCTTCCTTCCTTCCTTCCTTTCTTTCTTTCTTTCTTTCTTTCTTTCTTTCTTTCTTTCTTTCTTT
Source organism: Pedetes capensis (assembly GCA_007922755.1). Classification (NCBI taxonomy): domain Eukaryota; kingdom Metazoa; phylum Chordata; class Mammalia; order Rodentia; family Pedetidae; genus Pedetes; species Pedetes capensis. The sequence goes on along the minus strand of VMDO01001361.1, from coordinate 88,400 downwards.
CTTACGGTACTGAGGGTTGAACCCAGGGCCTCGTGCTTGCATGCTCTGCAAGTGCTTGACCACTGAGTTGCTCCCCAGCCCATATTTTTACTTTTTGAGACAGGGTCTCACTAAGTTACACAGACTGCCTCTGGTTTTGAATTTGCGATCCTCCTGCCTCTGCCTCCCGAGCTGCTGGGATTACATGCGTGTGCCACCATGCCCAGCGCATCATTTGTGTTTTCTATGGTCTGCTAATGGTTAAGCCTGACATTACACCTAGAAGCTCTATTTGCTACCAGAGTTAAGATGTTCTTATTAACTCTTGAAACAGATCCATTTATGTATTTACTTCTGTGTAAGTTTGTTTCATACCACAACAAACCTGTCTTATTGGTTAAAGCATTTTTTAGCCACTAGCAGATAAAAGTGGCAATTTCCATTTATAATTAGTTATGTACATTTCTACCACTTTATATTTCTTTCTTGGCTTTCTTCAATCTGATAAGCATCTTATGGAAGACTATGAGAGACTAATTTGGGCTATGAGGTTATCAATGACATTTCAGATCATTTCTTCTGTTAATCTACCAAGAGTAGATATCACAGGGTGACCATCTAGGATGCCTTTGACAAATAAGAATATGGTTTGTTTTGCTTAAGCTGATATATGAGGCAACTCTAGTTCATTAATGTAGTTTACATACTCACAGGCGGATGCAAGTGTCCACGCTGCCCTGAGACCTTCTCCTTTCTACTTAGTGGAGGCTGTGAAAGCCCCATGAGTACTTAATAATTGAAGAATTATTACTGCACAGAAATTAGAAATGCAGGCCATAGGAAGAAAGACCAAGTTCTTCTTTTGTACAATATGGGCCTTCCTATCCTTGCTGCTTCCTAACTCCGAAGTTTGGCTATTAAATAATTGTCTTTGACTCTTGCATTTTTTAAATAAAATTTCCATACCAGAAAATGTACGGATTTTAAGTATACAGTTAGATTTGATGAATCATTGTAACTACCACCTTAAGATAGAGAAGATGCCCACCATCTAAATAGTTCCCTTGTGCTTCTATCGGTCAATCCCCAGACACATTTACTTGTGTAATAAAATGATCAGACCTTTGTTTCTTTAACAACTGGTAGTATGTTGTTAAGTATAAATAATATAAAGTAAAACTTACATAAAAACACATCTTTTTTCATGGTAGGCAGGTCTATTGTTAGAAGCAGATAGTGTTTAAAAGCTGGTTCCTTAACTGATTAATGGAATTTTTGATAATGGTTGACAAGGACATTGATACGCAAAGTAGCTTTGCTGCCTTTAGTATAGGCTTTCATCTTAAAACATAATCCCTTGGCTGTGGATATAGCCCTGTGGAAGAGTGTTTGCTAGCATGAGTGAAGCCCTGGGTTGGGTCCCCAGCACTACAAACAAAAGATGTAATCCGTTATGTGTGAAATAGAGAATGGCTTTCTATAATAAAGTGATAAACAGAGACAGCCCATTAAATGATTTTTTGGGGAGCCCCCCCAAAATGTATCTCTAGGATACATTTCCTATTTATAAAGCATCATTTACCTTACTAGGCTGCTATGGACTTTAGTTAATGTTTGGAAAATTCTGTGTACAGAATGGAGTTCTGCCCATGTGTTCTCGCCAAGGTGATTGAGCAATTTGTAGTAAGTGCCTGACCTTTGATTTGTAGTAAGTGGCTGACCTTCACCTATCTGATTTGGTATTCCATTTTTCTTTTGTGCAGATAGTTCTGAAGGTTTATTTAATTTTATTTTATTTTCATTACGCATACTATAGGTTTTCTTTTCTAATATAGAAACTTCCCAAATGACAGTGGGTGACTCAGGTTCTTCTCAAGGGCGTGTGTTTTGCAGGAACTGGTTAAGTTGGCTGTTATACTTAGTTTTTCTGAACATGTAAGTGTGTAATTTCATCTGGTTTACTAGACAAACCCCTGGTTTGGGAGGTAGTTGTTTCTTCTTGTGTGTTTATTTATTTTTTGTTGTTGTTAGGTGCCCTCGAGTCAGGTGTCCTCACAGCTACCCTGCCTACAACAGGCAAAACACTACTGTCTGTGCTTCTCTGCTTTCATAGGGTTTTCAATGGTGGATTGATTTTTGAGAGTGGGCTGCCGGGTCCTCCCAATGTTTTTGTTTTAGTTAGTATTAATTGATGTGGTTGAGGTGGAGCTTTTCTTTGGAGACTGGGTAGCTTTGAACTGTATTTCCTTTTAAGTAGAAATGATGTAGCCCCTTTTGGCTTAGTAAATTGTTCTTTTATTAAGGAAAATTCAAGAGAGGTAATAATTTATTTTATGACCCTCATGTTAATTGTTAAGAATGATTTCTTAAGATGGGCATGGTGGCATAGCCCTGTAATCCCAGTTTTGGAGAGCCTGTGCAGGAGGATCCGGAGTTGCAGACCAGTCTGGGCTGTGTAGTGAGACTCTGTCTCAAAAAACCAAACCGAACCAAACAAAAAACACTAACCAAGGAGTGATTTCTTGAGCTATCAGTTTTTATGATGTTGAACATAGTATTTACCAATATTATCCATGTACATTAGAAAAATTATTTTTATATCTTACTTAGGAAAAAACACCACCCAGCCCTTCCCTGGGCTAAGCCTAAAGTTCCATTTGTAGTTTCGTTTCAGGTTAATAGGTATTACTTTATGTGTCTGGTATCGGTAATCCCTGAAGGTCATGGCAAAATGATACAAATGAATGAATACAGGAAGATAGAAATGTGATATGGAATTCCTGCAGACTTCTTCATTGAGCTCCCATCTTTTGTTAAGGGAAATGGAACTTATATCATGGTGCCTGATCTACAATTTCACTGTTCTTAAAATTGTATGGGGATCCATGAGGCTTCCATTTAGCTGGTTTGGTCCAATGGAGAGCTAAATACCACTTAGATTCAAAATAACATATTTCCTTTTTTCTTTGAAAGGATTTTTAAGGGGATAGAAAAGAAATCTGTTAAAATATTGTTTCTGTGATTGCAGTTTTTTAAACCTGTCTTGGTTAGTCTTTTTTTTTTTTTTTTTTTTTTTTTTTTTTTTTTTTTTTTTTTTTTTTTTTTTGGTACTCGGGGTTGAACCCAGGGCCTTGTGTTTGCATGCTCTGCAAGTGCTGGACCACTGAGCTGCACCCTCAGCCCATTTTTTTACTTTTTGAGACAAGGTCTCACTAAATTAAGCAGACTGCCTCTGGTCTTGAACTTGCGATCCTCCTGCCTCTGCCTTCCAAGCCACTGGGGTTACAGTGTTTTGGTTAGTCTTATGTTTTTGTGAAATATAATCATGACTTTGTGACCCTTAATACTTTTATTAATCATGGACACTTATTTAGATTAGTAAATTAGTGTAAGTGTAAGTAAATTAGTGTAAGTGTAAATTACCTGAAGGGTAAATTAGTGAAGTTCATCTCAGTCATTTTACTAGTTTCTCTTCTTTAAGAAGTTGATAGGCATTTTACCTATAATTTCCCGATTAAATTTGCTTCATCCTTCCCCCAGTTGGTCATCTATCAGCCACTTTTAGAATATCAGGGTTCTTCGTATAATCTCCATTTTGAACTTCAGTGATGAAAGCATTAGACTCTCTTTCTTTTTTCTTGTGCAGTATCAACAGGGTTGAACCTAGGCCCTCACACATGCTTTGTAAGTGCTCTACTACTAAGCTGTATCCTCAGCCCATTTTTCATTCTTTTATCTTGATATTATCAGGGTCTCACTAAGTTATACAGGCTGCTTCTGGCCTTATGTTGGGATCCTCTTGCCTCTGCCTCTGGAGTTGCTGGGATTATAGGCGTGCACCATTGTACCCTGCCTAAGCATTAGACTCTTTTCTTGGAAAATATTATTTCCAGTACATAATTTCCAGTACATAAAGCATTGTAACTGCTTTATTTCCTATTGATTTCCTTATTTTGCAATCTGTTAAAGAGTTGACTTCTAAGTTTAAATATTGTCAGAGAAAAGGAGATTTTATTTACTTATTTATTTAAAGACCTGGTTACACTGTGTAGCAGAGATTGGCTTCAGCCTCGTGATCCTCCTGCTTCAGCCTGCTGGGATTACCTTTCTAATGAGTTCTGTTAATGTTGAGTGAATCTTAACTGCTTTATTGTGGGACTTTATTTTGTATTCTCTTGTTGTTGTTGTTAGGTGCCCTCGAGTCGGTTTCCGGCTCATAGCGACCCTCATAGGGTTTTCAATGGCTGTTTGGGGATTGCCTTGGGAGTGGATTGCCAGGTCCTTCTCCCATTTTTGCGGTGCTGGGAATTGAGCTCGGGACCTCAGAGACTGCAGCGCAGCACTCTACCAACTGAGCTAAATCCCAGCCCTGTATTCACTTAGTAATTAATTATTCATAAAACTGATACCTCTGTGACCTTCAGTAGATCATTTATACTCTTGGGACTTCACATTCCTCCATTTGTAAAATGAGGACTTGTATTATGATGTCTGGTGTCCATTCCATTTCTGAAATTCTGTGATTTATTCATTTCCTTTACACTGTTAGAATAATTCAGGTTTTTGGTTATTCAGAATTTCTGTTCTCTGTGAGCTTATGGCTATAGCATTTCTTCTTCTTGCCTCCTTCCCAACAACATTTGGCTACTTGTAGTGCCTTGAGAGTTGATTAAGCTAGCAGGGAACTCTTTCCTTCCTATTCCATTTGTGTTCCTATTCCATCTAAAGCATCTTATAAAGCTAATTAAGATTAGTTCCTGCCACCAAAGATAATCAACCTAGGATGGAGTCAACATTATTTTAAGAATGGAGTTCTTACCTGAGCATGGTGGTACACACCTGTAATCCCAGCACTCAGGAAGCTGAGGCACAAAGATTTTGAATTTGAGGCCAGTTTTGTGCTAGAGTAAGATCCCGTCTCAAAAAACCAGGACCAAATAAATAAAACCCTCCAAAAGTAGCAAGAATAAAACAAAACAGCAGAGTTCTTTTCTGACACTATCATTTGGTCAGAACTAGCGAATAGTGTTGTATTTAGATACCAGCTGAAGGTTTTCTCTTAATATACTATTCAATTCATATTATATAGGATTTTGTCCATTCTCTTTTTACTCTCTCAGATTTTATGACAAGTTAAGAGTAGTTAGGGTTTGGATAGTGGCTGGGGTTTAGCTCAGTTGACAGAGCGCCTGCTCCACACTCTCTGAGGACCTGGGTTTGATCCCCAGCATCACAAAAAATGGGAGGACGCAGCAATTCACTCCTGAAGCAATCCTGACAGTCAGGCATTGAAAAACCCTATGAGAGCCGCTATGAATCAGACCCCACTCAACAGCGCCTAACAACAGCAACCACATGGTTTGGATATGAAGTGTTCCTCCCCAAGGCTCATGTGTTGAAGGCTTGATGCCCAGTATAGCAATATTCAGAGCTGAGGCTTTTGGGAAGTGTTTGGGTCATGAGGGCTCTGATCTAATCAATGGGCTAATCCATTGAGGGATTCATAATTGAATGGACCATTGGGAAGTGGTGGAAACTATGGAAGGTAGGGCCTAGTTAGAGGATGTGATCGCTGTGTAATTACTGCATTCTATGTTTTGCTTATGACACAATATCGTGAAGATAACCTGGTGTTATCTTCCAAAATTCTGCTGCTTTGCCTTTCATATTTAGATTTCTTAAGGTCTGAAATTATTAGAAAACTAGGTATTAGTTGGTTATATATAATTAGTGAATAAGTATTTATTATAACTTCAGCATTGTGGAACAGTCAGTGGAAGACAAAAAGAGATGTAAGATACAGTCCTTGCCCTGAAATAATCTTCATTCTGTTTGTACAGTGAGCCCTTAGCATCAGCATCACGTAACAAAATGAATACTGACCTGATACTGTGACACTATCTTTGGGACTTCTGTCAAAAATCTTTCCCTCTCTAGGTCTCAATTTTAACTTAACTATAAAATAAGGACATCGGTCTTAAGTCAATGGTTTTGGGTTTTGGTTCCTCAAATTAATATGGGTCTGAATAAATAGAAGTGGAAGCTTTTTTTGAGACAAGGTCTTGTTATGTAGCCCAGGCTGGCCTTGAACTCTTGATCTTTATGCTTCAACTTCCTAAATGCTGAGATTACAGGCCAGTCAGTACCAACATGCCTAGCCCTTTTTTTCCCCAGCTTTGAGTAATTATACATTTTAACCATGATAAAACTATACAAGTTAACCAACATATGAAGTTTCTTTGTTTTTAAGTAGAGTTGTATATCTTTTCCATGTAAGAACTGACTTGAATACCTTTGATCTATAATAAAAAGTATTTACTATTTTTTTAAATGAACTCTTTGCTTATTGATATCATAGTTTAGTATACCAAGTTTTATAAAGTATGGTCTTAACACTTTGACATAGAAGCCAAAGCCTGAGAATTAGGAGTAGGTAGAAGGTATTAAATAACAAAAAGTATTCTTGGTGATGAGCAAGTTCATTATTTACCATTTCAATGATTTTTAAGGGGCTTTTCTAGTTGCAAAGTACTAAGAATCAATGAAAAGATAATACATAGTGCCTCCCCACTCCCTTTCTTTTTGGTTTCCTGAGACAGGCTGGCCTTGAACTCTGGGATCCTCTTGCCTGAGCCTCTTGAGTGCTGAAATTACAGGTGTTCACCACCATGCTCACTAGCATTTGCTGCATGGTTTCACTAAGTGCCCAAATGAGTGATATGGATGAAGACAGAGGGCGTGAGGAGGGACAGAGAAACTTTGATTTACTGGAGTTGTCAGAAGAAGAAGGCTACCAGGATGCATTAGGATTGAGCTGTGAGGCAGATTCTGTTGATATGTGGGGAGAAGGGTAGGGAAGAGGAAATTCTAGACAGAGCAATGTAAGCAAAGATATGAAAAGAAAAAAGCACATTCAGTTTTAGGGACAGCAAATTAATCAGGTTAGTATTAGAACACAGTGGAAAAGTTGAGGCTAATGTATGAAAGGCCTATGAATGTAAGGCCAAACCCAGACAGCTTTGGAAAATTTAACAAGTATGATGGTGGAGTGAAGAATCTCGTTCCTTTATAGGCCAGTGTGAAGGCCACTGACTTTAGGATGTCCTGTATGCTCTAATACAGTGGTACCACCTGGCTGTTGTAGAAGAATTAGAGCCGGGCATTGTAATCCCAGAAACTGAGGAGGCTAAGGCAGGAGGATCCTGAGTTTGAGGACAGCCTAGACCATATAGTGAGTTCCAGGCCAGCCTGGGCTATATAGTGAGATCCTATTTCAGGAAAAACAAGAAGCAAAATCAGAAACAAGCAAAAAATGAAAAGAAAGAAAAGAAAAGAAGGAATTTGAGATTGGTGGTGTGAATTTCAGACTGGTATTGTGAATGTACTTTTGTGGTAGAGCTCTTGGCTAAGCATGCCTAAGACCCTGGGTTCAATTCCTAGCACTGCCAAAAATAGAAGCAGGAACAACAACAAAACATGGAGGGAATGAACCAGATTGGGATTGTATTCCAGCCAAACTGTCAACCAAGAAACGTTTTCTAATGGTACTGGTTCAGCTATACTGTGCAGAATTTTATGTGTGAATGAATCCTTAGAAATCCCAAGCATGTTCTCTCAGTGTTAAAAAGTGGCTGATAAATGATGATAAGGAGAAGGACCTGGCAGCCCACTCCCAAAACAGTCAGCCATTGAAAACACTATGAATAGCAAGCAGAGAAGCACTGACATAGTGCCAGGCATGGCAGTGTTGAGTAGTGTTTTGTTCTGTTGTACATAGGGTCAGTATGAGTTGGACCTGACTCAACGGCACCTAACAACACCACCATCAGATGATGATGAATTCTTTGTAAATCTCACAAATTTCTGGTTCTGGGAGTAAAATAATTTTCTCTGTTTAATTTCTGTGGAAAATAGCCATTTGGAAATGGTCCACTATCTGTTATATGTAACAATGGACAGAAAAAAAAAATCAAGATGGTGCAAAAAAATGACTCATCCAAAGCCATCTTTTAGAATTAAGAATGTAATCATACTACACCCATACTCATATGTGCCTATTTAGACAGCCACTCTCTGCCGTTTTTCTCTTTCTCACCCCATTGTGGTTTGGCCTAACTGAGCTATTTGCAATATATCAGCATTCTTAGTGCAAAACATTTGTAGCTTCTATTTGAAGGGAGAGGGGAAGTAAAAAGAAAGGAGTATGGAGTTTTCTTTTAATCTCTGACAGTATCTCTCTCTCTTTCTCTCCCTCTCTCTCTCTCTTTCTCCCCTCTCTTTCTCCCTTTCTCTGTCTCTCTCTATCTCTCCCTACTTCTCTCCCTCCTCCCCTCGCTCCCTCCCTCCCTCCACAGTCTTACTTTGTAGCTGAGGCCGGCCTAGAACTTGCTAAGTAGCCCAGGCTGGTCTTGAACTCAAGTTGATTCTTTTGCTTCAGTCTCCTGAGTGCAAGGATTAGGGGTGTACACCACCACACCCGGCTTCTGGCAATATTTCTCAATCTAAACTAAAAGTATATTTTAAAAAAATATTTTTCTCTTCTTTCCTTCTTCTTCTTCTTTTTTTATGTTTGTTGTTGTTTTTGAAGCAGGATCTCACTGCAGTCTAGGCTGGTCTGAAACATGCCATGTAGACCAGGTTGGTTTTCAATTCTCGTTGATCCTGCTGCCGCTTTCTCCTGAGTGCTGGGATTGCAGGCATGTGCCATCACGCCTGGCTTCTTTTCTTATTTTTGGAGATGAGATTTGGCAGTGTTGCCCAGGCTGGCTCTGAACTCCTGGTTTCAAGTGATCTTCCTGCCTCAACTCTTCAGTGGCTTGGGCTACAGGTATGTACCTTCTCAGGTGTATTGGCACCACACCTGGCTATGTTTTTCTCTTTTAAATAACACAGTAATCACTTGTTCGTGGTGCATACCTGTAATCCCAGCACTCAGAAGGCTGAGACAGGAGGATTGCAAATTTGAGGCCAGCCTGGGCTACATAGTGAGTTTGAGGCCAGTGTGGGCTACATATATATGGCAAGATCCTGCTTCAAACAAACAAACAAACAAAACCCCAACAAAAACAGTAATCTTTTTTGGTTTGACTTACATAATATCATTTAAATGGAGTAGAGTTGCCTACCTTGGGCTTCCTCCACAGGAATAGCATGTGAACACTTAAAATTAAAGAGGGCAGTGACCTTGGGTACTGGGAATTTGAGCTTAGTTAGCATGTGACCCAATAATACATATTAGCAGTGAAGAGTTCTACAGTAAACAGGGTGACCCTGGTGGTGTAACAAGTACAATCCTTGGAAACTGAGGAGGGATTTAGGCAGAGAAAAAAAGGAAAGTCAGATTTTAGTATGTTCTTGCAGGTCTTGTACTTGTTGTTAGGTGTTGTGGGGTCGGTCCCTGACTCATAGCGACCCTATGTAAACAGGTGAAACATTATTGTCAGTGCTTCTCTGCTATTCATAGGGTTTTCAATGGCTGATTGATTTTTGGGAGTGAGTTGCCAGGTCCTTCTCCCAAGCCTACAGCACCTGGTGTTCCCAGGCGGTCTCCCATCCAAGTACTAACCAGACCTGATCTGGCTTAGCTTCTGAGATCTGATGGGATCGGAAGCCACAGTGATACAGCTGGAGGCAGGTCTTGCACTTACTCACCCATAAATCCTCGAGAACAGAGCAACCTAGTTAGTCTTCTACTCTCTGGCTGCTCAACTCCTCCCTGGCAGGGATTCCGGTCAGAGTCCTTAGTTATGTTTACATATCCACCTCACCCATCCCATTGTAGAGAAGTCTCCAAAACTTTCAGTAGTGATGCTGAGAGGATTAGAGTATCGGAATAAGGAAGACAGAAAGAGGAAGTTCGGATGCCATGGAGCCCTTAACTTGTTGCCTTTCTTTCCTTTCCCTTCTTGTCTTCATGAAGGGAGGCCTACTGTGAGCAAGGAAGAGGGGAAGCCTTTCTGGGAGAGGCTTTTGGAGGACTGGGCTTCCCAGGAAGAAGCCAGTTTCCTCTGTTCCTTTATGTTGGTGTGGCCTTTTTCCTCTGTGCAGCCATAATCAACCTCTTTGGGGATGAACTGATAGTAGATATTGCTATTGGTGTTGTTTAAAAATTTTCATGGCCATATATATATATATATATATATAATTCCTCAAATCCATTTTCTATATTGATATATTTTGTAAGTAAGTAAACTTTTGTGCCTGGGGTTTAGCTCACTTGGCAGAGTGCTAACCTCACTCTCTGAGGACCAGGGTTCCATCCCCAGTACCGCAAAAATGGGAGAAGTACATGGCACTCCACTCCTGAAGCAATCTGGAAAGCAGCCATTGAAAACTTTATGAGGGTGGCTATGAGTTGGAACTGACTTGATGGCACCTGACAAGAACAACAAAGTTTTGTGGGATTGGTAAATGCTGATCTAGAAACGGAGCAGTAAACAAAAATGTACTATGAAAGCATTCAAACAAAATAGCTGAAGGAATTAAAAAAAAAAATATATATATATGTATATATTTACTTTTGGAGACATGATCTTCACATTGCTCAGGCTGGCTTTGAACTCCGGGGCTCAAATAACACTCTTGCCTCAGCCTCTTGAGTAGCTGAAGAAAATATTTTTGAGGCATAGTGAAACATCCAGTTAGATAAAATACCAATTTCAAAAGAAAAATTTTCAAGAAAATGATGAAGAGTGGGGAATCTCTGAAGTATTTGTAAAGCACATTGATCTGGTATATTTGTCAGAACACGCTCGTAAGTATACTTAGGTTTATGGCCTACAAAGCAATTGTGATTTTTATGAAGTAGCCATTGTATCAATTACTGTTACCATCACTGTGACAGATTGCCTGACAGAAACAACTTAAGGGAGGAAAGGTTAATTTTGGCTCAGGGTTTCAGAGGGTTCAGCCCATGGTCATTTGGCCCCATGCCCTTGGGCAGAACATCATAGTAGCAGAGATGTGTGATCGGAGGAGAGCGGTTTACTTCATGGCTGACCAGGGAATAGAGAATGAGACTGCTGGTGCTTGGCTGGATTTTCTGCTTTCTCCTTTTATTCTTTCCAGGACTCCTACCCATGGGATGGTGCTGCCCACATTCCGAGTGGATATTTTCCCCTCAGTTAGTGCTCTCTGGAAATGCCCTTATACCCATACCCAGGTGTATTTCACCAGTCTAGGTGATTCTAAATCCAGTTGACAGTGAAGGTTAACCATCACAATTACATTTTTTTGTTGTTTGTTGTTTATTTTGTTTTTTTGAGCCAGAGTTTCACTTTGTAGCTCAGGCTGGCCTCAGACTTTTTTTTTCCCCCCAGTATTGGAGGCTGAACCCAAGTCCTTGTACATCTTTGTAAGTGCTATACCACTGAGCTGCACCCCGAGCCCCTTGAAAAAATTTTTTTTTATCTTGAGACAGGGTCTCACTAAATTGTGTAGTCTGCCTCTGGCCTCAAAGTCATGATCCTCCTGCCTCTGCCTCCCAAGTCACTGGGATTATAGGTGTGTGCCAGCATATACAGTGCTTCTTGACTCTCTTCCCTTTTCTTTTTCTCTTTTCTTTTCTCCTTCCTTCCTTCCTTTCCTTCTTTTTCTTCTTTTTTCTTTCTTTGGTACTTAGGGGTTGAAGTCAGAGTCTTGCACATACTTTGCAAGTGCTCTACTATGGGGCTGCACCCCCAGTCCATTTTTAATTTTTTTTTGGTTTATTTTGAGACAAGGTCTCATAAAGTTACACAGGCTACCTCTGGCCTCCAACCTGTACTTCTGCCTTCACCTCCCAAGTTGCTTGGATTAGGGCAGGAGCCATTGTACCCAGCATCCTTTGTTTTCATGTTAACAAATGTGTGTTTCCATTGTTACAATAGAGTATAAAATTTGAAGTCAGAAAGTCCCAGGTTCAAATTTTAGCTTGATGTTGAACAAGTTACATAATGTTTCCAAGCCTTAGATTCCTCAGCTGAAAAGTGAGATAATATTACCTGTGTATGGGAGTTTTTGTGAGCATTAAATTGTTGTTAAGTGCCATCAAGTCGTATCCGACTCATAACGACCCTCCGAGGGTTTTCAATGGCTATTTTGGAATTGCCTTGGGAGCGGATTGCCACATCCTTCTTCCACTTGTGTGCTGCTGGGAATCGAACTGGGGACCTTAGAGACTGCAGAGTAGCACTCTACCAAATGAGCTAAATCCCAGTCTGAGCATTAAATTAGGAAAGAAAAAACCCCACACATCATATAAATGTTAGTTTATTTTCCTTTGCACATCATTTAGGCTTAACATTCCAATTGCTTAAAGATCTACTTGTTTTAGAATAAGTCCAAATTTTGTAGTTATATTTCAGAATTTTTTCTTCAAAGTTATGCTTTTAAATGTTTTCCTCTTCAATTTTTATCTATTAAATGAATTAATATTTTAATAGTGATGAGATTTGAACCTAGGACCTTAGGCATGCTAGGCAAGTGTTCTACAATTAAGCCAAACTCCTTACTCCTCCCGATTTTTGAAACTGAGTTTCCTGTTTGCCAAACATCTTTCTATCATATTTTCCAAAATTGATGTCTTAATTATTGAAGCATTATAAAAAGGAAGACAGTGTGTATTTCTTTAGTGAGAAAGATTCAGCACCTTGATAATATTTTAAGTTTCCTAAATGTCAGAGTTCCAGAAAAAAAGATTATGTAACTCTAAAAGTTACTATGATATACCATAACATAACTGTGAGCCTATGGGAGGGGCAGCTATAAAAATAAAATGAAGTTTAAGAGCCTTCACCACACACAAGCATTTGTGATCAAGTTTGCATTGGCACATATACCTACATGTACCCTCAGAAAGTGCTTTTGGTGATGAAAGCCAGTGCCTTAACTAAATTTTAAGGTATATCAGAGCTATTTAGTTCACTAAAACATTGTTTTGATCTGTTTGCTTTCAATAGAAAGCTTTAGGTTGTAAGCTTGATCATGTGCCAATGGGAGCACCCTATCTTTGGTGAGATAGTAGATAGTTGTGGGTAATAATACAGTTTTGAGGCTTAACCCCCATCCCCAGATTCTTTCAGTGAATTAATAGGGCTGCCCTGTTTTAAGAGGCTTGGCTAGGATCTCTTTAAAATCAGTTCATTTTCCTTTATGACAACCATGTAATGTTCCATAAAAAGACTAATCTGGGATCTGGGCTCTACTGTGAAGGTTGTTTTTTCATTCAAGGAGAAAACTAGAATAGCATGCCAACTGTGCATTTTGTTATCTGTCATCAGGTAAGTCTGAGAAGTTAAGGTAGTCTGAGATAAATATTGAATTCACAAAAATAGCACCCCTCCATGTTTTACATTTAAGCATTTCAAATTGTTCATGAAGATCTTAAGTTCTGTTCTTTTAACACTATTTTCCCTTACTACTACGTGCTTTCATACTTATTTTCCTTCCTTATATAGTAGAAAGAGCCTTTGTCTGGAGTAGGCTCTTGTTGTTGTTGTTGTTAGGTGTCGTCGAGTCGGTATCCGACTCATATCAACCCTCGTAGGGTTTTCAATGGCAGACTGTTTTCGGGATTGCCTTGGGAGTGGATTGCCAGGTCCTTCTCCCACTTTTGCGGTGCTGGGAATTGAATTCGGGACCTCAGAGATTGCAGCCCAGCACTCTACCAACTGAGCTAAATCCCAGCCCGGAGTGGGCTCTTATTGCATAAGTTCTGGTCCAAGGCTGGGCACAACACTTGGTCATTAACCTTATCCAGATTTTGCCCTTTTTTATTGTTTTTGGTTTTTGGTTTTTTGAGGCAGGGGCTTGATGTATGTCCCAGGCTGGCTTGGAACTCAGGATTCTCCTGCTTCAGTCTCTTGAGTGCTGGAATTACCAATGTGTGCCACTATGCCTGGCTTCTGGATTCTGCTTTTGACTACATATAGAATCTCTGCCTCTCTAAATCAAAACTAAAGCCCCTGAGGAGACATCCACTGAACCTTCTTCTTTACCTTCACTTAATAAATTTCAGTTAATTTCAGGTTCTGGCAGAGGTCTTGGGCCTTTTTAGACTATGATTTTTATATATGCCACTCCAGTTGTGCCAAAGACTAAGAGAAGGCTCTTTGTTGTAATTCATCATCCTCTGCTTCTTTTTAACAAAATTGTTAGTAGCTCACTGTAAATCAAGGTATAGAGCTAATTATTTTAGCTTGAGCAAAGTTCAGGGAACACTTTATTTATTAGCCTGTTACTGCTTACAGTTCTCTTCTCTCTGTCTCTCCTTTACTGTGGTCGTGATTTTTCCTTGCTATATTATTTGTTATCCCACCATTGTCTTACTTCTACCCTACTATGGAGAGTTATCTGTTAACCAATAACTGTAGTAGTACTAATTTTAGTAGGGAGCCTTCATTTTTCTTTCTTTGAAGGCAGGGTTTAACCTGCCAGATCCCCTCTTATTTTCATCTTTTCTGGGGTCATTTTGACTTGTTGCTTACTTTAGTATCATATTCCTGGGGTTTGTGTAGGCAAACAGCAACAAAAGATAGTAATGTCAATAAGATGATTGGAATGTATCAGACTATCTTCTTTATTACTCTCATTCTGTTGAGTATTCCATTATAGAGATAAGTAAATTAAGAGAATGGTTAAAACTAAAGCTTCAAGGTTAGTAATTAGCATGGCTAGATACAAACTCAAGAGGGCTAGTTTTCAATGCATTGACCTTTATTGAGTCTATAGCATACCGGCTTAGTGAACTAGCCACTGTTTTGTGTTTAAGAAATGTTCAGGTCTATCCTCTGTAATTTAGGATTCATTTCTGAACCTCGTGGTGCCTAATTTTTCCATTCATAAGTTATGAAATTGGCAATAATCCTTAATATTAATGTAATAGAACAAGGGACAGTGGTGTGGTGGGCATTAAAAATGAGTCTCATTACTGAGAAGCACTGTGTTAGATAATTGATAATAAAATTGAAAACTACAAATTTGTTAAGTTTCTTGGAAAAAGCAGTCTAAACTATGATAAAACTATATAGGCATATGCAGTTGCCCACAAATAGAAATTTCTAAGGTATCCTATCAAAAAATTTTCAAGAAACGAGAAGGAAAGAACAGCTTATTCAGATTAGTTATAGTCTTCTGTGTGTATCTAGGTGTTGGAGGTATTTTTTGAAATATTTTTAGAGGCATGTATGTCCGGAAAGGTCTAGGTATGACTCTTTCTAAAACAGGATTAGATAACCTGTCAAAATCCTTTGACTGTAACCAGCACGGTAGCTCATTCCTGTAATCCCAGCAGCTCAGGAGATGGAAGCAAGAGGATCACAGGTTTGAGGCCAGAGGCAGCCTGAGTAATTTAGCAACACCAGGTCTCAAGATAAAAAATGAAAAATGGGCTGGGAGTGCAGCCTAGGGGTAGAGGACTTGCAAAGGGTATGTGAGGCTCTGGGTTCAGCCCTCAAGTACTGTCCCCCCCCCCAAAAAAATCCTTTGATTCTGTGTTTCAATTCCTGTAGATGTTGTTGTGAGGTGCTGTTGAGTT
Source organism: Pedetes capensis (assembly GCA_007922755.1). Lineage (NCBI taxonomy): Eukaryota > Metazoa > Chordata > Mammalia > Rodentia > Pedetidae > Pedetes > Pedetes capensis. The sequence continues at coordinate 72,907 of VMDO01001361.1, read as the reverse complement.
GGGTGCAACTCATAGTGACCCTCATAGAGTTTTCAATGGCAGTTTTATAGATAGGAAAGTGATAAAATATAAAAACCCATTTTCATCTCAGCCTTATTACAAGGTTGTTATTTCTGAAGTATGGAAGTTTCTCTAACTTCTTTCAAGTATTTCCCATTCTTCCTGTCATCTTGAGACAACCTCATCTCATATTCATTGAGCACAGTTCTAGTACTTTAGTGAAATTGATACTTCACCTTGCATACACTCTTGTTTCCTTGAGAAAATGGTAACCTCATGTCATTTTAAGGTCACAGATTGAACAATACTGGAAAACAGGATCTTTAAGCCAATTTAGGTAATAAATTTCCATAAGGCTAGGATAGTAGTCATTTTCATCCTGTGTTCTTGCTCACTAGCTTGAGGGCTTTGTGGGTTTTTTTTTTTTTTTTTTTTTTTTTTTTTTTTTTTTTTTTTTTAGTTGTTGTTTGTTTGTTTGTTTTTCTTCTTGGAAACAGAGTCTTGCTATGTAGCCCATGCTGGCCTCAAACAGTGATCCTCCTACCTAAGCCTCTTGAGTACTGGGACTATAGACTTGAGCTTGAGCCTTTAAATTAGGTATTTGCATCTTTCTTTTAAAAGGACATTTTAAATTTGAAACTCACCTCATTATGTAGCTTGACCAGAGCTACCATTCCCTTGGACTCCAACATTGGCTCATGAGAGTTAAGTGTGTAGAGGGCTACATGGCTTGTAGTTAGATTATGGCATGGTTGCCATTCTGAAAATTTCCGTTTTTAAAGGAGTTTCCTGAGTGGGACTGGCATCTCCCTGAGTTGAGTGGAAGAGTCACTGTGGTGAGGGATTAAGACGTAGACTTAGTTTTTGAAATGCCTTAGAATTTCTAAATGATCCTGTTTATTGCAGCTTTCTACCCGTCATTATGTTTATTGGCCAAGGAACACATTAAGGAAAGGAAGGCAAATTGAGCACAGGAAAGCAAAAGAAAATATGTGTAGTTTCAAATGCTAGTTTGTCTTATTTTAATAAAAGAAATCCTCCTTTGTCCTTCATTCTTCAAATTAAAACTAGACCAGTAGCCTGACAGCAGAGCAATACTCTGGTCTTGTTTGACCAATTGACTGGATTCAGCAGGGTTATGGGAAGCTGTGAATCCTGTACAGAAATTTCTCAATATTTAACCTCTTAAGGTCAAAACAGAGACCCCAATAGTTCTGGGCACGGTGGTGCACACCTGTAATCCCAGTGGCTCAAGAGGCGGAGGTGAGAGGATCACAAGTTTGAGACCAGAGGCAGCCTGCATAATTTAGCAAGACCCTGTCTCAAAAAGTAAAAAAAAAAATGGGCTAGGGGAGCAGCTCAGTGGTCCAGTGTAGGGCACTGCCTAGAAGCAGTTTGCCCTGGGGCCTATCTAGGCCCACTTGGAGGTCTGAGGCTTGTTCCCCAAGCAGTAACCTTTGCCCTACATCTGGGAACCCCAAAGATGGCACTGGCGTCCAATCCCTTTCCTCAGACCCCTCGACACCTGATTGGCTGTTTCCAAACCACCACATGGCTCCTGATTGGACCATTCAGGAACCACCCCTGATTGGTCCTTTTACAAACCCAAATTTGCATATCCCTCCTGATTGGCTAAGACCCGTTTGGGGTGACTGCCTCTGATTGGTCCCTGGCTAGCCCCTGGAGAGGCTATAAGGGCGGTACACAGAGCAGTCAGGGTTCATTCCATCGACCAGGACAGATGAAGCAATAAAGAGCTATTTGAGCAGAGCACTTGAAGCTGGCGTCTTCTCTGGGAAGAAAGAAGCAAGGAGCCGCTGTGGGCATAAGCCTCTGAGCCTACCTTTCTCAAGGCTTCTCAGAGCAGCCATGGGTATAAGCCTCCTTTCTGGGTGGCTCCCCCTCACCAGATAGCGGATCTTCGGCAGCTGCTTCCCACTTGTGGCCAGAGTGAGTCCAGTGGCAGGACGACGCCCCACAGTCCAGCACTTGCAAAGCATGTAGGCACGAGGACCTGGGTTCAACCCCAAGTACCCCCCCAAAAAAAAAGAGACCCCAATATAGAGTCTTCGGAAGAAGGACATATTATGGATGTTGATTAGAAGAACTGCTTTTCTAGTGATGTGTTTTCCTTTGCTATTTAGACATACGTTCTGGGATCAGACTGAGTTCACATTCAAGATCTTATCTTTTACTAACAGTGTGACCTTGTGTGAGTTATTTAACTCCTATGTGGTCAATTTTCTTATATGTAAAAGGGTGCTTGTAGCACCTAACTATAGGATTGTTATTAGGATTAAGTGCTTGGTATATAATATGCTTTCAGTAAATGTTAGCTGTTAATTTTTTGTTTGTTTTTCTAAAGCTTCATTGTTTCTTCACACTTTGTTTTCATATTCTGAGTATGTAGTTAAAAAAAGGAAGTCATAGATATGGTCGTCTAAAACTTAAATCTCAGAGATTGAGTGAAAAAATATGGGATTAAGAGATAAAGGTTTTTATTTTTAATTTGGCCTCAATTTGCTATTAACTGACTGAGGCTGGGCCATTCTTATAAATTCCTTACCAAGTAGATTCACATAGCTGGACTAGATGTCTCTAACATGCCTGCCAGTGTACAAGTCTTCTAACATTAAGCTTTGATTAGAAAACTTTGGTTTGGGGACCTTTTTTAAATCATTCAATAAACTTTAGCCTTTTTTCTTTCCTGTTGCTTGGTAAGGACTTGGTCCAGAGTTGGCTGGGGGTGGGATTCCTGAAGAGAGAGGGTAGGATTTGCATCACAGTTGGTTGGAATAAGGTTCTTGACAAGCAGGTAGAAGTGTTCCTATAACTCTGTGTTGATTCTTTTAAGATTAAGAGGAAGGAGCCTGACACTGTGGCATATGCCTGTAAATCTTAGGCAGGAGGCTGAGGCAGGAGGATGGTGAATTCTAGGCCAGAGGCAACCTATGTAACTTAGCAGACCTGTCTCAAAAATCATAATAATAATAATAAAGGGCTGGGAGTGTGACTCAGTGGTAGAACACTTGCCTAGCATGCCTAAGGCCCTAGCTTTAACACCTAGTTCTGGGGGGAAAAAGATTCAAGGAAGGGCAGAGTGCTTGGCTAGCGTGTGGAAGGCCCTGGGTGGTTCAAATCCCCAGTGCTGCCTCCCCCCCAAAAAAAATAAATTAAAAAAATGAGTTAGAGCTTAGTTAATAGTGCCTCTTTGTTATGTTTCTTATTATTATCTTGTGTCAGCATTCATAAGCAAAATACATTTAAATTTGGGTTTCTCTTGAATAGTCCAAATAATACTGTTACTTTTACCAGCATGTGCTCCTAAAGGTAGATTCAGTGAACTTACTTGCCAAAGCTTAATTAAGGTTAAGGTGCAGTGTTTATTCAGAGTAGTTATATTTAGAGTTGACAGTATGTCAGTTTTGTTTCTCATCAGTGAATGATAGGATATTTGGAGATGTGTGGGGTTTTGTTTTTTTTTTTTTTTTTTTTTTTAGTCTTTTGTGGTGAGGCAAGGTCTTGCTATGTAGCCCAGTTTGGCTTTGAACTCACAATCCTTGGAGAATATTTTTAACATATAAAAATCATATGGTGGCATTCTGCTACTTAATAGGTACTTCAGTCTAATATCTTGATTATTTGGCTATTCATTCTCAGCCATTTCTATAGCTGTCCAGATGAAGGTGGGAGCACATCTCTTGTTAAAGTGTAATTTTCAGCAGTGCTTTATGTCTGAAAGGGGGACCAAGCTGTACTCATTTATATATTGGTCTATCAATAAGCATGTTACTCTGACTTTAAATTATTATCTTGAGTTGTATCTGTTTTTATGTGGAATTTGATAATGATCTTACCTAAAGCAAGAAGAATAGCAATAACAGCAGTTGAAATAACTGCATATTGTATGCCTGGCCTTGCATTGACTATATTATTTAATCCTGAGAACAACCCTATCAGCTACTTTTAGCTCATGCTTTTACTACTCTTCATTTTATATTAGAGGAAATTATGCTTAAAGATGTTAAATGGATTACCTAAAATACCAAGCCAGTAAGTGGTAGAGCTTGAATTATAAACCAGATCTATCCTGAGTGAAGCCTTTCTTTTATGTTCTTATTCTTGAAAGACTTCTCAAACAGAAGCGGGTAAAGGTTGGGTACATGTAGCTGTGTTAATTCTGCATAAATCCTGTCAGATTATGCATAGTGAAATTTGATTAAGTCAGTGTGAATTTCTCATCATTACAAGAGACTTAATGTAGCAAGAATCAGTATTATGGGAAAGGAGCTGTCCCTAAAGGCAAGCAGTCTACTCTGTCCTGCCCAGACCATTTTGTTGTTCTCAGTGGTGGTTTGCTCTAGCAACTACAAAGGCAGCATTTACGTGACAAGTTGTATATGCTTAAGTTAGAACACTGACTGCTTTTCATGCTGGCAAATCCACACTCCACCAGTACTGGCTACCTGTGAGGAACGAGCACATGTTGGGTTTCAGAACAGGAAAAACACAACTTCCACCTCACTTCACACGAGAGTTCACTTAGGGATACAGACTTTTTGGTGACAGTAACTTACTTTCTGCTTGTTATTTCTGATACTTGCATAATGTTAACCTGATAGATATTGTCAGATGACAAGCCTTCCTCCTACATGTTCTCCACAAAAGAACTGCTAGTGGCAAGCGTTTTATTATATTGAGAATTCTGCTTGATATTGTTTTAGGCTAAAGTATATTTCTTATGAAGCCAGTATTATGAAATGTTCTTTTTTTCTTCTTCCAGAATGTGGCTTTTTAAATTTTCTTAGTAATGGATTAAGATACAGCCATAGTACATAGAAGGAGAAGCTATTGCCCTGATGGACACCACTGAAAGTAACTAAATATGTAAATAGACTATGCTTCTGTTTGGGAAAATTATCAAGCTTTTTTTGACTCGTACTTTATCTCAGTATTTACAAGGTAAGATCAGTTTACTATAGAGTCTACCAGTTTTGTAATTGTTACAATAATGTTCAAAAGGCAGGCTTTAAAAAGTGAGGAGGGAATTTATGGCAGATACAAGGAAGCTTGAAAAAGCATGCCAAGTTTGAGGAGCTACAAATGATTTCTTAAGATCAAAGCATAATGGCAGTGTGAGGGAGTGGTAGGAAGTGGAAAAGGGTAGGTTAGATTAGTAGAGACTAGACAATGAAGAAACTTGGTATTCTATGCTAAGGAGTTTGGATTTGTTTTTGTAAATAATGGGGAAACTTCTAACATCTTTTTAAAGAGAGATAGAATCAAGTTTGCTTTCATTAATTTGTGTGACAATGTGAAGGGTGGATTGAAGGTAGGGAGACTATTGTATTCATTAGGAGACTCATCCATTATTAGGAGACTACTAAACTCATTAACACAGAAAATAATGACCTCACTCTGTACATGTAGCTCAGTGGTAAAGTGCTTGCCTTGCAATGTGCCAGCCCGTGAGTTATAGGCATTGTGCCAACCATTCAGAGAAGGTACACTTTATTCATTCATTATTATTTGGAGAAATGTTTATTAAGTTTCTATTATTTGTTAGGCTTGGGAGAAGGACCTGGCAACCCCCTCCCAAAAATCAATCTGCCATTGGAAACCCTATGAACAGCAGAGAAGCACTGACAATAGTGTTTCCCCTGTTGTACAGAGGGTCGCTATGAGTCGGATACCGACTTGATGGCACCTAACAACAACAACATTTGTTAGGCACAGAGTTATACATTGAGTTACCAAGGTGAACAGGATCCAGTTACTGACTTCAGGGAGTTTTCAGTCTAGTAGGAGAATTATCTAGTGATAGGGGATTACCATTGGTAAGTGCTGTAACAGGCATTTGTAACAGTTTATAAATCTTAACCCAGTCTTAGTGGTGGTGGGGGGGCAGGCAGGAGAGCCTTTTTAGGAAAGCTTAGTTAGAATTCAGCAAGGTAAAGTTGTGTAAGGTGTAGGTGTGGGGTTTTTGGGTGTTGGAAAGACAAATGTTTCAGCTGAGGGAATATGAAAATGGCTAAAAAGGTGAAAGAAAAACCCTGGCTTACTTAGGGAACTACAGATCATTTACTGTGGATCAACTGTGGAGAGAAAGGAAGTAGGTTGAGAGAAATGAGGCTGAGGGAATTAAATAGAATTATCTTAAAAACTATATGAAAGAGTTTGTTTAAGAGAGTATCATGATCAAATTAGGCCTTTAGAGAGATCTCCCAGGTTGTGGTGTGGAGGACTGGGAGAGGGAGAGGAATAGAGTAGATAATCAGGAGGTGCCAGAAAGGCAGGAGCATTTTTTTTGAAAGCAGAAAGGAGAGGGAGTGGTCACTTTGTCAGATACTGCTGGGAATTCATTATGATGGGAATTGAGAAATATATACTGGGTTTTGTATTAGTGGGTGACCTTAGGGAGAAGAGTTGCAGGGGAGTGCTAGAAATGGAAGGCAGATTCCACTGGATTATGGAATCTTAGTTGAGGATGTAACCCTACTAAAAACTGCTCGTAGAAATTTGGCTGTGAGGAGATAAAGAATACTTCTGAGAAAATGGTAGGGGAGAAGTCAGTACAGAAGATTCTAATGAGGTGAGGAGTATTTACTGATATGGTTCTTGCAAAGAGAACAATGAAGTGGGAGAGGTGAACTAACATTATTTTGGAGGTTTAAACATTAGTTGTTTTTCATAATTTTTCAGGGCAAGTATCCTAGTTGGAAATTGTAAAGATCTGGTGTAATTCAGATCGAGAGAAGAGGGAGGTAGAATTTCAAGACTGGGGTAGTAATGGATATGATTAATCCAGGAATGGGATTGGGATAACAAATTGGAGTGGAGGTGAAGACTTTTGGCAGTAGGTCATAGTTACAGACTTGAAGTTGCCTCGAATGAGTTAGGATGGGAAGGCTATGCCAGATGCAAAGTTACTCTTTATATTATTATATTGAAAGGTTACCTGGAAATTAGTTACGACATTGATTTATAGATATTGATATGATTGGGTAGGGGCCGGGATTTGGCTCAGTTGATAGAGTGCTGCTGTGCAGTTTCTGAGGTCCCAGGTTCAATTCCCAGCACCACAAAAATGAGAGAAGGACGTGGCAATCCACTCTCAATGCAATCCCAAAACAATCAGCCATTGAAAACCCTGTGAGGGTCACTATGAGTTGGACACTACTTGATGGCACCTAACAACAACAGCAACAACAACAACAACAACATAGTCCGGTGACATGACCCTCAGAGGAAAGGAATGTTTCTCTGTTGCCCGGAGCTGCTTGAAGGTGGAAGAATTTTGGAGGAAAGAGAATAGTAATTCCATATTCTAGTTTCCTATATGTGAAGAATATTTGCTATGCATGTTGACTTGTGTAATTGGGGTACTTTGCTGAGTAATCAATGAGCACTGTTTTGTGGATAGGTATAATTTATAATTCTCTGTGGAGCAGATTACTATCAGTTCTCTTCATGTGAATGCATTTGGAAAACTGCTGCTAAACAACCTGTTGCCATTTCTTAGATGTTACTATAATCTAGTGTCAATGACTAATGATCTCACTGGGCTAGTTATCTCCGCTCCAGCTATGCTGGCATCACTAAGTTCTTTAAGAAACACTTTCATTAAAAACCACGTAGTCACTTTGGAGCTGGCCTTAGTAATATCTGAATAAATTAGACAAGTTGGAAAAATTCTTGAGCCTGAAAGCTACTCTGTCTTTCAGGTTGGTTTGAGGTCAATAACAAAAGATGAATCAGTTATAATTTAATGGGACCTGATACTACTTTTATAAGGTATATCACTTTAATATGATGCTTTGTCATTAATGTTTTAGTAATTTGACGCATTAAAGAGAATTGATATTCTGCCTATTTTATTATTTCTTGGCTCTATGACAGAACCAAGCATTAAAGTGCACTTAAGATTCTAGAAAGGATGTCTAGGAAAGTAGTTAAAAAACAACAGATCCCAAAGTGGGTTAATCTGACTTGTAAACTCTAACAATGTGTAGCTAATTGCAGATATTTTATTATTCAGAGTGCCACCTCTCCTCTGTATGTGCTCCTTACTGGAGCATTAGCAATGGCATTGTTATCTTGTCCAACATTAGGTTTAAAGTAGTTTCCAATACAGGAATAGCAGAATAGTGTAATTTAATGTTGGGCTTTCTGCTTTTATATAAGACTGCTAAAATTTAGAGGTTAGGGGATTAGGGTTTTGAGGTCTGCATGAATACTCTGAATGGTGCCTGGAAGAGTAGGTAAGATTTGCACAGGTAGAAGTAGGGGTGAGAGCTCAGTGCCCACACATGACCCATTTAAACTGTTTACTGTGAAGAGGGAAACAAAAATTGGGATATTTTTTGTGAAGGATACTGGAGAGTAGCTGATTTACAACCAATTGTTTGGGGGCTAGCAATTGGATAGGGAATGTGGGGACAGCTTTTAGAAGATCTTGAAAACCAGATAACTAAGTCTGAGTTTGGTGTGAGTAGGGACGGCTCTTGGTGCCAGATAAAAGAAGTGTTTTAAGAAGCTGAGTCTGAAAAAATATTACAGGGGTTGTTTGAATTGAAATATGTCTTAAATTTTGGTCAAGATGGGTGGGTTAATTAGATAATCTCAAAGGGATTTTGTGATCATTTATTGAGTCCTTACCAAGCACTCTTTGTCTCCAATTGTTATTTCATTTAAATCCAATAACTACCCTGAGAATTAGCTACTATTACTACCCTCACCTTTACAAGTGAGGAGACTGAAGCAAAGCAAGGGCAAGCAACTTTCTCAAGGTCATAACGCTAACAAGGAGCAGAGCAGTCAGTCTGGCTTCAGAAACCACAGTCTTAACCACTATTCTGTAAAATGTTTTCCATTTACAAAATAAGATTTTTTTATAGAAAATAAGAGTAACATCTTTCTATGAATTTTTTACCTTCTTTCTTTCTTTCTCTCTCTTTTTTCCTTTGGTGGTACTTGGGGGTTGAAACCAGGGCCTCACACATACTTGGAAAGTGCTCTACCATTGAGTTGCACCCCCAGCCCTTTCTTTATTTTTATTTTTTTATTTTGAGCCAGGGTCTTGCTAAATTACGCAGGCTGCCTCTGGCCTCGAACCCACGGTCTTCCTGCCCCTGCCTCCCTAATCGCTAGGATTACAGGTGTGAGCCACTAAGCCCAACTTCCTTATTAATTTCTTATCCTCTTACCGACTACATGTCTATTTTTTGAGATAGTTTTGCTATGTAACCCAGGCTGGCTTGAATTTGAGATCCTCCTGTCTGAGCTTCCTGAGTGCTGATATTATAGGTGCTTGACACAGCACCTGGCCCACCAACATGTGTTGAGTGTTTTATAACGAAAGTTTGGCCTAGGGACTTCAAATAAGTTTGCCTTTCAAACTCTTGAAACCAGTTACTGGTTACCTGTGAAGAATACTTGATAATTTCTTAACCGTGACAAATCTCAACAATTGCAGGCTAGATTCTAAGGCTGGAGAGGGGAGGCTGGCTAATTCCTCAGTGTTTCTGGTTTTCTGACTTTCTTTATCTGGAACATATTATAAACAGGAAGAGTTTTTATATTTATACCTGTTTAAATATACTATATACCAGTTTAAATGCTAAGCTGACAGAAGCTCCTTAAAAAAAGGTAACATACGCCAACATGTGTATTTTGAGTTTAGACTATCAAAAAAATTTGTCATCAATTTATCATTTGTTCCTACTCAGTCTAGTTTTGATGCATGTGTACTGTGTGGTTTAGAAAAGACACTTATTTGGTAGTCAGTGTGCTCTGGGTTCCTTGGGTCATTTAAGACAAGTGGTCTCTTTGCTGTGTATCTTTAAGGACAAAGGATTGAGCTCCTATGAAAGCATTTTAGAGGTTCTCCAACTAATGATTTATCCTCTTATTCTTCACTATTTGGTTTCTTAGGCAACCTAGCTTCCCCTAGTGTCCGGCTGACATCTTTTCAATCCCTCTTCTGCTCGATTCACCTTCCCATTTCTTGAGCTTTTTTTCCATGGCTGCTTTAGGATTGCACCAAAGGAATATACATGTTTTCTCAAATATCTGTTCCTTTCTGCTTCTTAGGATGTAGTAGAAGGATAGAGGTAGAAAAGAAATAACTGTTAGAAGCTAAATAACCTTTATTTTTCTTATTTTGTTTTATTTTATTTTATTTTTGTGTGATACTGGGGGTTGAACTTAGGGCCTCGCATCTGCATGCTCTGCAAGTGCTAGACCACTGAGCTGCGCCCCCAGCCCCCCCCCCCTTTTTTTATACTTTTTGAGACAGGGTCTCGCTAAAAGAAAGACACAAATATGGATTTCTTCCAGTCAGTTGGCCAGGTAACTGTTTTCCAATTCTCTTACCATAAATGGGCAAGTATCTCCAATGCTGTATCTGTTTGTTGAAACATTTCTTTTTTGCAGTACTGGGAGTTGAACCCAGGGCCTTGTGCTTGCATGCTTTGCAAGTACTATACCACTGAGCTGCACCCATAGCCCATTTTTTTACTTTTGAGACAGCATCTCACTAAATTACGCAGACTGCCTCTGGTCTTGAACTTGTGATCCTCCTGCCTCTGCCTCCCGAGTCACTGGGATTACAGGCATGTGCTGCTCCTGACTTTGTTGAAACATCTCAATTGGTATTCCATCAGTTCCTAGAGCCTTGTGTTTTGCCAGTTCCTTCAAGGCAGCTTCCATTTCTTCCTTCAGTACCATTGGTTCCTAATGATATGCATCCTGTTGAAATGGTTGGTCATCCACTAAATCTTTTTGGTATAATGATGCTGTGTATTCCTTCTGTCTTCTTTTGATGTTTCCTGCATGGTTTAATATTTTCCCTCTAGAATCCTTCACCATTGCCACTTCAGGCTTGACTTTTTTCTTCAGTTCTTTAAGCTTGAGAAAAACAGAATGTATGCTTTCTTCCCTTTTGGTTTTCTACCTCCAGCTCTTTGCACTTGTCATTATAATATTTGACTTGTTCTTCTTGAGCTGCCCCTTTGAAACCTTCTGTTTAGTTTTTTAACTTTGTCATGTCTTCTTTTACTTTAGCTGCTTGATGTTCAAGGGCAAATTTCAGAGTCTCTTTTTACATGTAATTTTGGTCCTTTCTTTTTTTCCTGTCTTTTTTAATAATCTTTGGCTTTCCTCATGAATGATGTCTTTGATTCATGCCACAACTCCTCTGGTCTTCAATCATTAGTGTCTTAACACATCAAACCTGTTCTTGAGGTGTTCTCTGAACTCCAGTGAGATACATTCAAGATTGTACGTTGGCTCTTGTGCACTTGTAATTTTCTTTAGTCTCAGTTTGAACGTGCATATGAACAGTTGATGGCCTAATCCACCACTGGGTTTGTTGTGATTTCTGATATTGAGCTCTTCCATTGTCTTTTTCCACAAACGTAGTCAAATTGGTTCCTGTATGTCCCATCTGGTGAATTCCATGTGTTTAGTGGCTGTTTATGTTGGTGAAAAAATATATTTGCAGTGAAACGGTTGTTGGTCTGACAAAATTCTGTCATGCAATCATTTCTGTCACCAAAGCCATCTTTTCTAACTACTGAAGCCACCTTCTTTGTTTCCAACTTTTGCATTCCAGTCACCAGTAATTATCAGTGTATCCTGATTGCATATTTTATCAATTTCAGACTGCAGAAGCTAGTAAAAATCTTCCCCATCCGTATTTGTGGCCTTAGTGGTGGGTGAATAAATATGAATTATAGTCATATTAACTGGTCTTCCTTGTATAATTGGCCTTCCTTGTAGGTATGTGGATATTATTATATCACTGAAAGCATTGTACTTCAGGACAGATCTTGAGATGTTTTTTTTGATGATGAATGCAACCTCCATTTCTCTTTAATCTGTCATTCTAGACATAGTCGGCCATAAGATTATCTGATTTAAAATGACCCATACTGGTCCATTTTAGCTCACTGATACACAGAATGTTGGTGTTTATGCACTCTATATCCCTTTTGATGATTTCTGATTTTTCTAGATTGGTACTACATTCCAAGTTCCAATTATTAATGGATGTTTACAGTTGTTCCTTCTCATTTTGAGTCATGTCACATCAGCAAATGGAGGTCCTTGGGGCTTTATCCGTTCTCATCATTAAGGTCGACTCCACTTTAAGGAGGCAACTCTTCCCCACTTATCTTTTGAATGCCTTCCAACCTGGGGGCCTCATTTTCTGGCACTACATCTGACAGTGTTTCTCTGCTATTCATAGGATTTTGAGTGGCTAATTGTTTGGGATTTAGCTCAGTGGGTAGAGCACTGCGCTGCAGTCTCTGAGGTCCCAAGTTCGATTCCCAGCACCGCAAAAATGGGAGAAGGGCCTGGCAATCCCGAAACAGCCATTGAAAAGCCTGTGAGGGTCGCTATGAGTCGGATACCGACTTGACGGCACCTAACAACAACAACAACAATTGTTTGGGGAATGGATTAGCCATGTCCTTCTGCTTAATGTATTTCAGTCTGGAAGTTCAGCTGAAACCTTTCCACCATGGGTGATACTGCTGGTATCTGTAATATCTGTTGCATAGCTTTCACCATCACAACAACATGCAAACTGATAGTCATGTGGGGGAAAATAAATGTAGGTAATATATAGTATTAATATTATTTTCTGATACAGCTTTTGTTATAGAAGAAAATTAGTGGAATGGGAAGGATTAATGATTTTGGGCCTGGAAGGAGGAAGACACCTTCTAAGTAGATTAATTAGGAAGTTACTACTTTATCCAAATAATGCTTTTAGGTGACAGCGGAATTCAGTGCAGAAGAAGGGGTTTGGTACAAGAGAAAATACAATCAGTTTAGTTATGGATGGGCTGACTTTATGGTACCTGAACACAAAGAGGTGATAGAATGGAGGTGTCTGTTAGAGCTTTGAAGCCTGGGAGGAGGTGAATCCGGAGATACAGATGTGGAAGTTGTTAATATCTGCTTGGAGATACCTGGGTCTGGGAAGAGTGGTCCAGTGAGTAGTGATGTAAATTCTTGAAGAAACTAGAAACTGAGGGAAATTAATGTTTTCTTTAAAACAACAACAAAAAAAGGTGTGCCTTTTTTTTCCCCCTTGTTTTCCCAGTACTTGGGAGTTGAACCCAGGGTATTGCACATACTTTGTAAGTGCTTTACCACTGGGCTGCACCCCAAGTCCATTATTTATTTATTTATTTTTATTTTGAGGCAAGTTCTAACAGAATTATGCAGACTGCCTCTGTAATCTTCCTGCTTCTGCCTCCTGAATGCTGAGATTATAGGCATGCACCAACATGCCAGGCATGATGTGTATTTTTGAAATAAAGTATTGGACTATATGTTCTCAGTTTAGATATTTTTGTTTTACCCATTAATGTGTATCATTTATATCCAATTTTGTTTTAGTGTTCTAATCTTTGGGCCCCATTGGGCAGCATTCTCTCTGGTTTTCTTTCACAGGGAAAACAAAGTTCTTTGTTTGAACTGAGGACTTACTGTGATGTTGGCAGGTTTCCTCTTCAAGTCTAGACATTCTCAGCATCTACAGTAGTTTTATTCAGGAAAGTTTTTACCTTTGCTTTTAGATGTAGTATAGATTTGCTGTAACTGGTTAGGTGGGATGATCACAGTGATCGGTATTGGTAAGTACCATGTTGTATGGCTGCCAAAAGCTTGCATAGTTAATGTATTTAGTCATGGCCTTTTCTTTACATGACCATACCATCAAAATACAGAATGTCTTATTGCTTTCTCACAGCTTGTCTACTGTTTCTAGTTTCATTTTTTTCTGAGTGAGGGGAAAAAAAAAAAGTCTTTCATTACTTTTTCAAACTGAAATTTAAATTTTAGCAGCTTTGGACTTAATGTAATGAATTCCGTGTGTGTGTGTGTGTGTGTGTGTGTGTGTGTGTGTGTGTGTGTGTGTGTGTGTGTGTAAAATAGGGTTTAAACCTAAAGCCCTTATGTGTGGGTAGGTTTTTGCTCTTTCCTTCCCTCTTTCTTTCCTCCCTCCTTCCCTCTCTCCCTTCTCCTTTCTTTCTGTTTTTCCCCTCCCTCTCTCCTTCCTTCCATTCTCCTTTCCTTCCTACCTTCTTTCCTCCTTCCTTCTCTCTGTCCTTCCTTCTTTCCCTCTCACTGTGCAGCCTAGACTGGCCTTAAACTCCTAATCCTTCTGCCTCACCTTCCCAATTACTGGGATTACAGATGGGTACCACCATTCCAGTTTTCTACACATTTTTGTAATTTTCCCCCCAAGGCTTCTGAATGTTTGTGGCTATTCCGAACATGTTCTTTTAAAAATTATCATCATATTGTATTTTATAAATTAACGTTAGCATATTAGAAAATTACTGATTTTTAAAATATATTGGGATCTCATAATTTATTTTGAATTTAAATTTTACTTAACCTCCTTGATGCTTTAGTTGCATCCTCCATGAAACAAAGGAGATGGAGTTAGAATAGGGTATTTCCAATGATCATTCTGATTCTAATATTATGTGGTTTTGTGTTGAGTAACATTTTATATATTTTATGAAATTAGGGAGAGGTGGCCCACCTAAACTACAGATGAATTTTCTGAATACAGCTAAACAGCTTTGTTCACATGTATGTGCATGTGTCAGTGTGTTCTCTCCATAATGATTCTTCAACATCTTAAGGAAGAGTGAATGCTTATTTTAAAAGTAACACACCAAAGTGTGGTTTCTTATTCTTGTTGAAACAGTTTACTATTATCTCTTCTCTCTGCATTTTTGTTGCTGTGCTAGTATTATTGCATATTTTCTCTCCGAAAAATAGATGATTATCTAATCCATAGTTATTATAAATGTTTACATCTCAAGTAAAGTTTCCTCTACAACATGGATTTTGTTTGGTGAGTTTCTTTAGAGCAGGTTATGTTAAGAGGGCTTCCTAGTATATGTTTATTCTCTTCCATACCTCTGCCCCATGGATCCAGGGTATACATGGGAGTGGGAGTGGGAGTAGTATTTTTGAATAATTATTTTTCCTGGGTGGAGGGAGGCAGATATACTTGTTATCTCTGGAAGTATACTCAAAATAGGTATCTCAGAACAGGTTACCTTGGGAAAGACATATGATAAATACATTTCTATTAGATGCTGACCAGGAATTTGTTTGAACAAATTGAGATGGATAAATGAGTTGTAAGCCTATTTTGAATAGGATTTCAGAAAATGGAGTCAGTCAGGGAAAATGGTGGTGTGCGTCATATTAAGGTGGTGCTGAGCTAGGACCAATTTCTTCATTTTTGTTTATTTTATGGTAAAACACACACAACATAAAGTTATCATTGTAACCATTTTTAAGTGTACAGTTCAGTAGGGTTAAGTATACTCATATTGTGCAATGTATCTCTAGAATGTCTCATCTTACAAAAGTGAAACTTTGTGACAGTCACCGGCTTACTTTCTGTTTCTGTACATTTGAAGTAGCAGTTATATTTATTTATTGATTTTTGAGAAGTTAACCTTCTTTTGAAATAAATGGGTTTTGAGCTTAAAGAAGAGGGTAATCTAATAAAACCAGTAGTCATACTTGTTAACCACATGCGTGTTGGTTGTCTCCAGCCCTGACATTAGAGCAGCAGCCAGTCTTCTGTAATGCAGAGTTTTGAAATTGCTATTCCTTTCGTTTGAGGACAGTGATGATGGCGATAGCTAGTGACTAACTCTTATTGGGCCCTGATTACATACTGGGGGATGGAGGAAAGGCTTACTTACTTCTTAGATTAAAGAGAAAAAACAGTTTGGGTAAATGAAGATGTGTAGGAACATAAGGGTGGTTGTGTGAGTTTTCCATGTCTGTTTTCTCCATTAAGTACAAAGCTGGGTCTTGTATTCAAAGTTAGAGGTCTGAGGTTGGTTAAGTGGCTTAAAGAGCATGGCACAACTTGAAATGACCAGGAAATGGGGGAGGGACCTGGTCAGGGATAAGTATAACGATGATGATGATGATGATGATGATGATGATGATGATGATGATGGTAGTAGTAGTAATAATAATAACACAGAGACCAACTAATATCTGCAGTTATATCTTCTATGCCAGCTACGGTTCTAGTTGCTTTATGTTTTAAACGTTATAGCAACCTTATTAACGTAGTTGTTAAGCAATAAGAAACTAAATTTCAGAGTTAGGTTTCCAATTTCATTCTCTTGGCTCAAGCTTGAGCCCTTTCTTCTTTCTGCACTGTAAATGGTATGGAGATTATCCACTTGACATTGCAAGGGAGAAGTGTAGGATGTAATTCTAAAAGGAAAAAAAATCATTCTTCAGAGAAAGGAAGAGTGGATTGAAAAAAAAACTTCGCATATAGTCTAAGGCGTAACACATATATTGACAGTTTTTTTCTTTTCAGATTGATTGCTACTCTTAGTGGGTTACTTGATGAAATGAAATGAGCAATAGAAACCCAGATCTAGTTATCTCACCTTAATAGTTAGATATACCTGAAATTATAATTTGATTTTCTCTCTATAGGCTTGTGTCTAAAATACTAGAATGGCATTATGCTAGTAAGTTCTTTAGTTTCTATGCAGGGGGAAATTAGGACTTTATTATTATTATTTTTTGTAATTCTAATTATTGATCAGGCATTAGTTGTATTACTAATCTGTACAAAGACTGTTACAAAGTATAAAAGATTTTTAAAATCAGTGGCTCTTCTTTATGTATGCTCATTGTTGCCCTAAATAAATGTGAAATCTAAAAAAAGAAAACCCAATTTCCTAAGTATCATGAAATCAAGCCTAAGTTTCTTGTCATTATTTAACATATATAAAGGTTATTTCCAAAGATACAAGTGAACATGTGGAGACCAAAAAAGTTTGATGTAAAGCAGACCAGAGCAGGTTGAGTTACAGTGAACTTCCATACTGACCATCATTTTAATGTCTAAGTGGACAAACATTATACTGATTTATAAATGTAAATTCAACTAGTAAGATCAGTTGATTTCTAGGTTTAGTCAGCTAGTATTAGATGGTATATCACTGTGACAGAAACTGACTAAAACAACTTATGGGGGAAGACGTTTATTGGGGGCTCACAGTTGGAGGGTAAGTCCATAATGGTGGTAGGACATGCATGGCAGCGGTGGGTGGCAAGGCCCACAGTAGTGCCTCATGACATGGCAGATCAGAAGCAGAGTGCAACCAAAACCCAAGCCTCAAGTAAAAACCTGCAAAGGCCCTCCCCTAGAGAACTGCTTCTGCAAAACTAGAATTACACTTTCCAAAGTTCCATAACCTCTTAGGACAGTGCCATCACCTGGAGACCCAACATTCAAACACTTGACCCTTGAAGGACATTTTAATCTGAACCCTAACAATGTGGATACCCTCATTACACAGATGGAAACTTCATTGCTTTGATGTGGATTAGGTTTACATTGCTCAAAATTGGAGAATGTGACTTTGTCCTTCAGATCTATATGTCTTAGATTACCTCTTCCAGTTTTAGCTCTTTTAAATTTGGTAACATCTTATTAGGTTAAATATGTCCTGTGCATTGTATTTTCTACCTGGTTATGATGCCCAACTCTTCGATTTTAGCATAGGGAAAATTACTATAGGGTAAAAGATAAAATATGTTGTTATTGTTGTTGTTAGGTGCCATTGAGTCGGTATCCAACTCATAGCCATCCTCATAGGGTTTTCAATGGCTGACTGTTTTGGGATTGCCTTGGGAGTGGATTGCCAGGCCCTTCTCTCATTTTTGCAGTGCTGGGAATTGAACTCCGGACCTCAGAGCCTGCAGTGCAGCGCTCTACCAACTGAGCCAAATCCCAGCCCCAAGAGATAAAATATAGATGAATCCTATTAACTTTGTAAATGCAAGCTAGTATACAATGGGGATTTGTTGCACACTCTTCACATGTAGAAAACTCTTTGAAGAGCAAGTTTTGAAGTTTTGCTATGGAGAAAGATTGCCAATGAATGAAAAACTTTTTGTAGCTCCTATTTGGGAGTGTGGTAACTGGTACTTTGGGATTCTGTGCACACAAAGATCCATAAGAGAATATCTCACAGTAGACCTCTGTTAAGTTTTGTATCTAAAGTTATTCATATCTTCAGTTATGAGAAAAAACTATGAATTGCATACTGGCCTTGTTATTTTGATGGTTTATAGAGAAGGATGATCTCAGAAGACATACTAGCCTGTTTTGGTATGTGTGTGACACATGCCTTTTCTAATTTTGTTTGTTTCAATGGTCTTCTAAGACACATTTTTGAAATTGTAGATATTCTAAGTTAGCAAATCCAAATAAGTATGCAAAAGAATCATTTTTGCCAGGCCAAATGTGTACTTAGCTGAGCTTTCTAATCTGTGCACCAGAGTTTATATATAACAAATTTTAACATCTGCCAAATTGTATTATGACCCAGGAGGGGGTGTAGTAAAGTAGGATGAATAATCTGGAAGTTCATGTTGTCTGTGCGGTAAATTACATTTTAGAATTTGCTTCCATGTGGGTTTTTCTACTCGTGGGCCACTATGATGTTTAGCAGGTTAAGCCAGATATGTCATATTGCAGGAGATGTAGAACAATGAATGGCCTGTTCAGTGGCTTACTCATAAGCCTCTTGCCAGTGCCAGCTAATAGCCATTTCCCCTGTGCGATGTAATAGTTTGGCTGTCATCCTTTTAGGAATGTGGTAATTTGTAGTCGTTGCTTTTAGCATAGTGAAGTGATAGAACATTCATAGGGTCTTATCTCAGTGGTTTACCTACTGTTCCCTCCATGAACTGCTAGTTCTTTTAACCCTTGAATGCTACCATGGGTTAATTTTTAAAATTACACTGTGAATGTCTGTTCCAAAGAAATGTATGTGAATATTAAATACAATTAATTTTCCTTTTGCCAAAGGGAAGTTGAATTTATCTCTTTTTGTAATACGTTGGCTTTATTTTTTTCTATTTTGTTAACTGTTTATTGAGGAATGCATTGAGCAGTTAAATATGTGTAATCAAAGCAGGGAATTTCTTTTTTGTCTGTTTATTGATAAATGCTGATGGGGTACAGAGTAATATTGTTGTTGTTGTTGTTGTTGTTGTTAGGTGCCGTCGAGTCGGTATCCGACTCATAGCGACCCTCATGGGGTTTTCAATGGCTGAGTGCTTCGGGATTGTCTTGGGAGTGGATTGCCAGGCCCTTCTCCCATTTTTGCGTGCTGGGAATTAAACTCGGGTCCTCAGAGACTGCAGCGCAGTGCTCTACCCACTGAGCTAAATCCCAGCCCACAGAGTAATACAGCATTTGCTTTTTCCATTGTGCAACTACTACATCACCCTTAGTTATACAATCATCAACTTACAAAGTTTATGAGCTTCATTTTTTAAACCTAAAACACTGACTGTAGAAATTGTTGGGATTTTCTTTCTTCCCTCTGATTTTCCTTTAAGTAGTAAAATTTCCTTTTTTGGGGTTTATGGTACAGTTCTAAAAGATGTTTAAAAAATTTATAGGGGCATAAACCCCAATAGTGTTGGGGTTTGAAGAATTTGGAGTACAAGGTAGTGTTGAATAAGCTTAAGTTTCCCCAGATTTGCTTTATAGGAAGTATATGAATTAAGGACATTTTCCAAAACATTTCTGTTCAAGTGATACATGATATTTGACATAATTGCCTTTTAAAAACATAGATGTATTCCTGAAATTATTGATCAGTTTTTTAAAAATGAAATATCTTAAAATGAAAGATGAAACTTTTTTTCACCCCCTCAGCAATGTGATAGATAGATAGGTAGAAAAATTCCTTTTGATCAGTGCATTTTAAAGTGAAACAGAGAATGGAAAAATAAAAATATAAATAAATATAAAATTCATGTGACATTCTGGAGTTGGTGTAAAAAAACAATTGAAGTCCTGAAAAGATCAGGAAACATTATTTCATAAAGTAGAATAAGCCCTGAAGATGATATTTGTACTTTTTCTTGTAGGATTAGAACAGAGAGCAGGGATAAGAAACAATTACTGCCCAACCACAGTGGAGACTGCCCTAGATAGAACTGGGACCCTGGAGCGGTAAATTCCTCAGTGCATGAGAAGAAAAATAAAGATGCCCTGATTACAGAGACTTGTCTGTTACTGTCTTGGATCTGGATGGGGAGGGAGGGGAAAAAAAAAACCTCCCTTGAAACTCCCTAAGCAAACACATAATCACATGGATTTGCAGCCAGATTTCTTATTACCTCTGAGTCCTGAAAATCTCTAAGCTGAGAACTTAGTTGAAAGTCTTCCCAGTTGGTATGATCCCCACCCAGTGTCTGGGAGAATCAAATTCATGTTTTTACAGAAAGATACTTTATAGGTAGACCTCAAAGAATGTTTATAGATGAAGTTGCAAGAGATGTGAGTTTGCACAAGAAAACTAGTAACTATGAGTTGGTCAGATGTGGCAGATTACATTTTCCAAATATGGCTCCAACAATATTTCCATGTCCTCTGTTAGAACCTTGCCAGTACACTGTCAAAATGAAGTTTCTGTTTCTTCCCATTCAACCTGGGTAAGTCTTTGTGACTGGTTTGACCAAAAGACTATGACAGAAGTGGTATTATGTGGCTTTTAAAGGGAAAATAGCACTCATTTCTTCTTTATTCTTTTGGCTCATTCTTAGAGCCCATCTGCATGCCGTGGAGAACGCTCATGGGAGAGATCCATATGGAGAGGAACTGGGGCCTTAGGCCAGGGCCACCAGTCAAACTCTCAGCTAGTAGCCATCTTGGAAATGGATCTTCCAGCCCAGTCTCAACTTTCTCTGAGGTGATGCCACATGGAGTGTAGGGGCAAGCTCTTTTATTTGAGCCCTGGATAAATTGTTCATTTGTGAACAAAATAAGTGATTGTAGTTTTAATACAGTAAATTTCGGGTTGGTTTTTTAAACAGTGATAGATAACCAAAACATCAACAGTAATGATCAGTCTCATAAAGACTGTAGGTGTTTAAAAAATAAAAGAGAGGGTTAAAAATATGAAGAGACTCTTAAAATTGATGAGGAAGATGTAAAAGAAGAATTCAGTCTCTGTGGAACATTTAGAGGTAAAAACATGGTTGAAAAATACAGTAGAAAGATGATATGGATTTGATTGAGTTGAAGAGTGAATAGTGAGCTGGAAGACAGATCTGAAGAAATCTTCCAGAATTTAGTATAGAGAAAGAAGAGAGAGAACATATGAGGGATCTGGTGACAAATGTCTGCTTTGCTCTTAACAATTATTGAGATCCCTAAATTGCTTTTCTTGATGTGGGTTACATTTTTGCATATATGTTACAGTTCAATAGAGTGTTTACTTTAAAAAACAATGACATGATAGGGTACAAAGGTAAGCCACAACCTGAGAGAAGATATACTGGTATATTCTTTTATCTAGAATATAAAAATACTCCTCAAAAAAAAAAAAAAAAAAAAAAAAAAAAAAAAAAAAAAAAAAAAAAAAAAAAAAAAAAAAAAAAAAAAAAAAAGACTTGAAAAATGGAAATAGAAGTAATGAAGATTTTTTCCCCACAGAATCAGAAACAAATGGTCTATGAACATATGAAAAGATCTTCAGTCTTTTTAGTAATCAAAGAAATGCAAATTAAGATGTTGAGGAACTCTTTGTGCCTTTGGCACCTCCCACCAGACTTGGAAAAATCAAAAATAAAATTAGAGCCCGTTGCGGTGGCACATGCCTGTAATCCCAGCGTGTTGGTAGGCAGAGGCAGGAAGATGGCAAGTATGAGACCAGAGGCAGTCTGCGTAATTTAGTGAGACCCTATCTCAGAAAGTAAAAAAATGGGCTAAGGGTACAGCTCAGTGGTACAGCACTTGCAAAGCATGCAAACGCAAGGCCCTGGGTTCAACCCCCAGTACCGGAAAAAAATAAAAAAATAAAATTAGAGTTTTGGGGATGTTACAGAGCAGTAGGAAAGACCCACTAATGGGCAGAACCATTTAGGGACAGAATTTGACTTTACCTAGTAATTCCTGGGCTGGGATTTAGCTCAGTTGGTAGAGCACTGCACTGCAGTCTCTTGAGTTCCCGAGTTCAATTCCCAGCACTGCAAAAATGGGAGAAGGACCTGGCAATCCACTCCCAAGGCAATCCTGAAACAGTCAGCCATTGAAAACCCTATGAGGGTCGCTATGAGTCGGATACCGACTCGACGGCGCCTTACAACAACAAGTAATTCCTAGGTGTATATTACAGTATTTAGGGACAGAATTTAGGGACAGAATTTGACTTTACCTAATTCCTAGGTGTATATTACAGTACTCACAGTCTAGGAGACGTGTGTTGTTAGGTGCCATCGAGTCAGTATCTGACTCATAAGAGACATGTATAAGAGTATTTAAAATGCTGTTCATAATAACAAAAAATCCAAACTCAATGTACAGCAGCTATAAACAATAAATACAATTGGCATAGTCACAAAAGGGTGACTAGTATAAGGTAAATCAAGTACCACTGTCTGCATCTTCATGGAAGAATATTTCAAATACAATAGAGATTAAAATAAAAGTCAATTAAAGCTGGGCATGGTGGTGCACATCTATAATCCTAGTGAAGCCATCCTGGGCTACATAGTGAGGTGCTGTCTCAAACAACCAAAATAACAACAAGAACAAAAGACAGTTAACAAATAATAAATATGATTCTGTTTGCCTAGAGTTTAACAGGCAAATCTAAACAATGTCTTGTTTGGGGATACATTATGTGGTAAAATTGTAAAGAAAAAGTAATCATGAGTGAATTTCAGGCATAATGGCTTTCTTGGGGTGGGAGGACTGTGGAAAAATAGAAAAGCACATTAGGACCTTTGGTTTGTATATGACATTTCACAGTGAAAAAAAAATTTTTTTTTATAAATGTGTGTTGAAAGGATCCCTGCAAAGATTCTTATTCTAACAAAAGAATTCTGGTAATGCAAATACTAGTTCTTAATTTTCGGAGCATGTGTGCTTGCACATGAAATTCTCTAGTAAATCTATTTTGAATTTTTTTCAGAGTGTGTGTATATCATCCTTGCTAAGTAGGAAGCATGTCCAAGAAGATAAAAGTAGGAGAATTCATCTACCAGTTCAAGTTCAGTGGTTTTAGCCTTGTTGTTGTTGTTGTTGTTGTTAGGTGCCGTCGAGTCGTGTCTGACTCATAGTGACCCTCATAGGGTTTTCAATGGCTGACTGTTTTGGGATTGCCTTGGGAGTGGATTGCCACATCCTTCTCCCATTTTTGTGGTGCTGGGAATTGAACTCAGGACCTCAGACTGCAGAGCGGCGCTCTACCAACTGAGCTAAATCACAGCCCGGTTTTAGCATTAGCATGAGAAATTAGGCTTCTTGTCCTATCTGTCTTAAAGTTGGCTTACTGTTGTTAAAAACAAGACTTTGTGTATTTGTTTAAGTTAGCAGGAGAGGCTCTCTTTTTGCCTCTTCCCCTGCCTGAATCTGTTTATTGAAAACTTCCATGCATTGACAGCCCTTCCTTTTATAAAGTAATGTGAAACGCACTAATTGTACACAGACCTGACCTACTTTGGAGGAAACAGAGGAGAAAAAAACCCAGTGGCTTTCTTCATCTTTTTTGATTAAAAAGCAGAGATTTTGGGATGTGAGGGCTAGAACTTCCTGTTCCTGTTCTTATTTGAGGACTCCAAGCAGTTTCACCATATACCAGGAGTTTCCCCATGTATGTAATACATGTAGACTGATGGACCGGGTGCTGACGAAGGGATGGCACGTTTGCTAATCTGGAAATATTCAACTCTTTCCCAAGGCATGATGGCTTTAAGAAAACAAGGATGAAAGAACCTATTTATTTGTTTTATTTTTAGTTATCCTATTTTATATGTTTGATTTTATAAATACCTTTTGCCCTATTTTAAAAAAAGAAGTAATTGGGTTATAAACATATACATAAACATATTAATGAATGAATTAATTGGAGTAACATTGTCAACTACTCATCCCATTTATTATTGTGGCTATGTAAGAACTTACTTCATTGCTTAGTTCTATATTTCTGTTGTCATTTGGCTAGTTTCATCTTTTATTACCAGCATCAATTTTTAATATTTTCTTTACTCATTGACTTAAAAAAAATAGTAAAAAAGTTCCCCCTAAACCACAAGGAGAAATCTTTTTGGTTGGTTCATGAATAGTTGCTAAAACAGCACAACTGGGTTCTGGGTACTGGGTCCTAGGTCCTGTCCTGGTTGTTATTACTTTACTAATGTTGTTTTTTGGTGCCATGTTACATTTAATCACCATTGTGTCTCCTTAGGCTCTCTTAGCTTATTTTAGACGACTTTGACCGTTTTGGTCAGGTATTCCGTAGAATGCCTGTCAATTGAAATTTTTCTTATTGGATTGTCATCATTAGAATGAGGGCATAGGTTTTGGGGGTTAAGACAACAAAATAAAACGCCCTTTTCATCACATATCAATGGCACTTACTATCAACATGACATTACTGTTTGATACTAACTTGATCGCCCATTGAGTTTGTCAGATTATCTTCACAGTTGTTTTTGTTTGTTGTTAGGTACCGTCAAGTTGAGTCTGACTCATAGCGACCCTATGTATAGCAGATCGAAACACTTCCTGATTCTGTGCTAGGCACACGATCTTATTTATGTTTAAGCCCATTGTTGCAGACACTGTGTCAATCCATCTGGTGGAGGGTTTTCCTCTTTTGCGTTGACCTGCCACTCTCCCAAACATGATGTCTTTCTCTAGGGATTGATCTCTTCTGACTACATGCCTGAAATATGTAAGATGGAGTCTGGCCATTCTTGCTTCTAAGGAGCACTCTGGTTGCACTTCCTCTAGGACAGATCTATTGGTTCTTTTGGCAGTCCATAGTATATTCAATAGACATCTCCAGCACCATAATTCAAAAGCATCAATTCTTTTCCTGTCTCCTTTGTTCAATGTCTAGCTTTCACAACCATATGATGCCACTGAAAATACCATGGCATGAGGCAGATGCACCTTCGTCTTCAATGTGACATCTTTGCTTTTCAATACTCTAAAGAGATCTTTTGCCACAGCTTTTCCTGGAGCAATGTGTCTTTTGATTTCTTGACTGCTACTTCCATGGGTGTTGATTATAGAGCCAAGCAAAGCAAAATCTTGGACAACCTCAATCTTTTCTCCATTTATTGTGAAGTTGCATTTCTATGATGGCTAAGGACATTGAACATTTTTTCATATATTTATTGGCTCTTTATACTTCTTTTGAGAACCATCTTTTCAACTTACTTGCCCATTTATTGATTGGATTTTTTGTTGTTTAATTTTTTTTACTTTGTTATATATTCTAGATGTTTAATCTCCTGTCAGATATATAGTTGGCCAAGATTTTTTCCCATTCTGTCGGCTCACTCTTTATTGTTTCCTTTGTTGTGTAGAGCCTTTTAATTTCATGCAACCCATTTGTCAATTCTTGCTACTCTTTCCTGGTCTATAGGAGTCCTTTCTAGGAAGTTCTTGCTTATTCCTATATCTTGAAATGGTTCCTTATGTTTTCCTTTATCAGTTTCACAGTTTCAGGTTTTACATTGAGGTCCATGGGCAAGAGAGGGCTTTCCATCTTCTAATCTTCTAGTGTCTTCTTCATTTTCTTTCTTCAGTGTTTTGGAGTTTTCATTATAAAGGTCTTATACCTCCTGGGTTAAATTTATTATCAGATTTTCTTCTTTTAAATGCTTTTATGAATGGGATTATTTTCTTGAGTTCTTTTTCAATATGTTTGTTGTTGATATTTCGAAGTCCTACTGATATTTGAATGTTGATTTTCTATTCTGATTCTTTGCTGGAAGCATTTATCAGATCTAAGTATTTTCTGTGGGGCTGGGGTTTAGCTCAGTTGGTAGAGTGCCACTCTGTACTCTCTGAGGTCCTGGATTCAATCTCCAGTGCCACAAAAATGGGAGAAAGACATGTCAACCCACTCCTGAAGCAGTCATGAAAGTCAGCCATTGAAAACCCTAAGGGGGGTCACTGTGAGTTGGGTGGGGGGTTAGCTCAGTTGGTAGAGTGCTGCTCTGCACTTTCTGAGCACCAGGGTTCACTCCCTAGCACTGCAAAAATGGGAGATGGATGTGGCAGTCAACTCACAAAACAGTCCCAAAACAATCAACTGATGAGAACCTTGTTGTTGTTGTTGTTGTTAGGTGCCGTCGAGTCGGTATCCAACTCATAGCGACCCTCACAGGGTTTTCAATGGCTGACTGTTTCGGGATTGCCTTGGGAGTGGATTGCCAGGCCCTTCTCCCATTTTTGTGGTGCTGGGAATAGAACTCGGGACCTCAGAGACTGCAGCTCAGCGCTCTACCCACTGAGCTAAATCCCAGCCCGATGAGAACCTTAGGGTTGCTATGAGTCAGACACGACTCGTTGGCACCTAGCAACAACAAGAAGAAGCATTTTATGTGGAAGTATAGTATCATATCACCTACATGTAACAAGGATAATTTGACTTTTTCCTTACCTATTTGTATCCCTTTTATTCCTTTTTCTTGCCTTATTGCTCTGGCTAAGACTTAACTCACTATATTGAATACTAGCTGAAAAAGTGGTCACTCTTGACTTGCTCCAGATTTTAGAGAAAATGCTTTCAGTTTTTCTCCTTTTAATGTAATGTTCACTATAGGTTTATCATATATAGCTTTTATTATATTGAGGCATGTTCCTTCTATTCCTAGTTTCTTCAGGGTTTTTCTGCATCTGTTGAGAGGATCACGTGATTTCTGTCTCTGAGGCAATTTATGTGCTGTATTACATATATTGATTCATGTATGTTGAACCATCCTTGGATCCTTGGAATGAAAACAACTTGATTGTGGTGTATGATCATGGTGTATGATCATGTGTTGTTGGATTCAGTTTACAAGTACTTTATTGAGAAATTTTGCATCTTTGTATGTTAAGGAAATTGGTCTTTAGTTTTCTTTTTGTAGTAATGGTGTCATGGTTATGTTTTTAAAAAGAATGAATTCTTTTTGAGGTAAATATTGAAATAGTTACATATAAAAATGACACAGTGACTGGGATTTGGAAGAAATTGCTGGAGGTATAGATGAAAGAATTTTCTATGAGTTATTAATTGTTGAAGCTGATACTTTATGTTACTTTATCATTTGTATATATTTAAAATTTTTTATTGTAAAAGTGAAAAAAAGTTGATGTCTTGGTACATAGTCAGTGTTCAATAAATTTTAGCTATTATATTACATTTATGTTAGATATATTGGAATTAACTGGTCTAACTGTCCCCCAATATAAAACAAAATAAATTAATGCTTCAGCTTTCGCAGTTCCTTTTTTTTTTTTTTTTTTTTTTTTGCAATGCTGGAGTTTGAACCCAGGGCCTCACGCTTGCATGCTTTGCAAGTGCTGTACCACTGAGTTGCACCCTCAGCCCATTTTTTTACTTTTTGAGACAAGGTCCTCGCTAAGTTCTGTAGACTGCCTCTGGTCTCAAACTTTCGATCTTCCTGCCTCTGCCTCCTTAGTCGCTGGGATTACAGGTTTGCACCACCGTGCCTGTTGAGCTTCCATAGTTCTAAGATGCTTCTTACAGATGGAAGCATTATTAAATTTGAGTAATATATGTACACCACTCTTAGATTTGGACTTTAGGGTTCTGTGGTAGCATCTTCCTAATTATGTTGTAATTTATGGTTTAATCAGTTTGACTTAATTGTACCCTGTATCACATTCCACTTAATTTAGCCTACCATTGTTTGTGTTATAAAGTGGGATGGAAATTCATGCCAACATCATTGATTACTTAGTTTTCCTTGTGTTAACAGTAAAAAAATGAGTTTTCCAATAGTGAAAATATTACTAACAAATGCCAAGGCTTTTCTAGGTAAATAATGTATTATGCCATAATTTAATTTATCACATTGGTATTTAACAAAGTGATATTTAGGAACGTATTCACTATGGTTATGTCAAATGTGGTGAATGCATCAGGTTGCTTATTATAATATGGCCCTATATTATATAACACTGTAAAATTAGATGCCTTGAATACTTTGTCTAAGACTGTTATCTGACTAGTGATTCAGATTCATTTTATGCTAATGTATCTTAGAGTTTAAAAACACACAAAAAGTATTAAAAAGTTCCAGTTCTTGTTAGTAACTGCTACAGTGAGAACTTTGTCTCGATAGCTCTGCTTTGAGTCCTGTACAGACACACCTTTATTTACTAGATGAGAACATTGAGGACTAGAGGGGTGAAGTGACTGCCTAAGGTCACAAAAGTTTCTTAGAGACAGAGCTGAGAACAGAACTCTAAATCCCAGTTCCCACTCTATTGCGTTTTTCTTTTTTTTCTGTCTCAGTAATTTGTAAACTGTTAAGCAGAGCAAAGTTTCAAAAAGTTTTGTGCATCTCTGAAATTTCTTCTCAAGTTTAATCAGGGCAGATCCTCTTTTTTCTGTCTCATGTTTTAGGATTTGTATGAGTTCTTGTTCAGAAAGTAAGAGGTTTTACTACTGTGTATGATAGCTTTTATGCCCTCCTACACTGAGCTCCTTGTTCCTTGCCATTTTCTACTCAGAAAAGTATGTTTGACTTATTGCAGAGATTTTCTTTGACTTTGTTTTCAAAAATGCCACTTGAAAACACATAAGAATTTTAAAATATGGAGCTATAATTATTTTCAGCATGAAGTTATTATCAACTAGCATTTTTCTTCCAGCCCCCTTACGTCCTCCCTTTATTTTTCATTTTCTCATCTGATAAATCTCATTCCCTGTGATTTTCTGGATGGTGTTACTCATGGTCCATTATTTTTCTAAAATAACATTTATGTAAACATGTCTATCTTTTTGGGTGGTGTTATTTCCTTTCTTTGAGGTGGGTCTTGTTATATAGCCCAGGCTGGCCTTGAATTTCCAATCATCCTGCTTCAGCCTTTTGACTGCTGGGATTATAAGTGTGTACCACCTCACCTGGCTTCAGATATATCCGCCTCGCTTCGCTTCGCTTCTCTTCTCTTCTCTTCTCTTCTCTTCTTCCTTTTCTCTTTCTCTTTCTTTCTTTCTTTTTTTTTTTTTTCAGTGCCAGGGATTGAATGAGGGTCTTGTACATGTAAGGCAAGTGCTCTACCACTGAGCTATATTCCCAGCCCTTCAGTATGTCTATCTTAAATGAAATTATTTCTGATGTCTACAGAGTCTTTTGGATCTCTTTGACAGTGAATTAAGGGTCATGTCAATTTGCTTTAAAATGTTATTATTGTAAGATACAAAAGAGAGCCCAGTACCTGGTGTGATAGGTCATTTTTTTGCTTAAACTGTACATCTTTTTAATGATTAACCCCCTTCTCTGTTACTAACAATATTCAGTATTTTAGTCAATTAGTACACATTTTTGATGATTCATTTTAAGTAAATTCATGGGTGCTATTTTAGCATTTTTTAAAAATACTAGACCTGTTTTTTATTGCAAATTTAGGACTGTTATAGAAGATCAATGTTTAGGATGCATGTAATCTGCTAAGGGAAATGTTAACTCTGTTATATTTCATGTAGCTGGGATTTTTTTTTTTTCATTGGCAGCACAGGAGATCAAACCCGGGCTTTGTGCGTGCTAAGAAGCACTCCCTCCCCAGCCCTTATGTAGCTATATTTTGACATTTAATGTGGTTATATCTAATCCGCCTGCAGCCATAGTCCTGTGGCGTCCGATCCTGTCAGATCTCAGAAGCTAAGCAGGGTCAGGCCTGGTTAGTACCTGGATAGGAGACCACCTGGGAACACCAGAAGCTGTAGGCTTGGGAGAAGGACCTGGCAACCCCCTCCCAAAAATCAATCTGCCATTGAAAACCCTATGCACAGCAGAGAAGCACTGACAGTAGTGTTTCCCCTGTTGTACAGAGGGTTGCTATGAGTTGGATACCGACTTGACGGCACCTAACAACAACAACAACAACATATCTAATCCATGTAATAACCATTTATATTTTAATGGAACCATTTACCAATTTTTTTCTATGGCAGTATCATTGATCAAGAGTCCTCTTCCCACTTTTAAAATAAATAATAGAAATTTGAGTATTAATTAATGATTACCCGACTTTCCAGGGGTTGATTTATAAACTACACTGTTCCTCACATGAAATGCCAACATCCGTTGTTGTTGTTGTTGTTGTTGTTGTTGTTGTTGATATTAGCTGCTATTAGCTGCTATTGAATTGAATCTGACTCATAATGACCTTATGTACAACAGAACGAAACACTCCCTGACACTGTGCCATGCCCAGCACTATTATCAGTGCTTGTCTGCTACTCATAGAATTTTTGATGGCTGATTGTTTTGGAAGTGGGCTGCAGGGTCCTTCTTCCAAGCCTCTATTCCCTGGTATTCCCAGGCGGTCTCTTATCCAGGTACTAACCAGGTCTGACCCTGCTTAGCTTCTGAGATCTGCCAGGGTGATATGGCTGCAAACAAACATCTGTTATGGAAATGAAATTTGTTTTACTTAAAAATGTGATGGTTACTAACTAAAAGGAACTCACTGAACCTGGAGTGAACGCAAAAAGTCATCACACAAAGCATTCCTATTCTGATGGAATTTCAGAAGGGCATTATATGCCAGGTATGGTGGTGTGCAACTGTGATTAGGAAAGGCACTCAGAAGGTATTTGATGCCACGTTCTTGATGGGGTCAGGAAGGTTGCACGGGGACAACAGCCCTGTACCATAACCATTCATACTAGGGATGCATGGTTTGACAAAGATGAACCTCTCTTTACAAATAATTAGCTCACTCTATTGGCATCTGGCTGGGATTTAGCTCAGTTGGTAGAGCGCTGCACTACAGTCTCTGAGATCCCGAGTTCAATTCCCAGCACCGTTAAGAATGGGAGAAGGACCTGGCAATCCACTCCCAAGGCTATCCTGAAACAGCCATTGAAAACCCTATGAGGGTCGCTATGAGTCAGATACCGACTCAATGGCACCTAACAACAACAATTGGCATCTAAGTCTGCATGACAAGTTAAGACTTTCAGAAATAAGGAGGGCAAGATGCTATCTGATAATAGAGATTGCTTTCTGTGTATCCTGAGTTTTCATGTTCAAATAATTGGGAGATGTCAAAGATGGAGAATTTAGAATAGCTTTATCAATTGTTACTGTGTTCCCTTAGTTCACTTAAACTACTGCCGTTGCATAGAGACTTGTGTTATTAGTCCCTGGGGTCACATTAATGTAATTTAAAGTAATTTAACACATAAACTGTAGTTTGTTTTGTTCACCAAGAACAGCATTGCCATTGTAAGGTTAGCAAGACACCCAGTGTAATAAACATCCATAGGGTAAATTTAAGAAAGTTACAGCAGTTGAGTTTAACCTGCTTTTCAGTTGGTACTTTAAGAAGTCTGTGTGTTCTAGGTACTATATCTAAATTTGCTAAACAGTACTTAGCCTCCTTGGCAAATGCTGTTCTTGTGAAGAGCACAATCCTTCTGTGAGTCTGTGTTATTTTTACCTATGAGTTGGCACTCCAGGAAAGAGTAGCATGTTCTTCATTAAGAACATTCATCTTGAAATTCATTCAGCTTTCTGCCTCCTCCTAACCTCACTTTCAGGCTACATTGCCAAGTTCTTTCTCCACATGTCTAATCTTTCTTCTTGGATCTAAAACTTAATCTTTTATTGCTCAGTTTTCCACCATAACTGTTAAATTTTTGTGTTAAAGGCTACTCCTTGTTTTTTTCCCCAAAACATTTCTGTAACAATGATTATTTAGACTTTATATGATTTTCTTAAATATTGTTCTTAGACACTTTAAACTGTTAGAACTTAACTTGTTACATCATTTATCTCTTACCCTTTACTTCCCTAACACTTCTCTGCCTAATCCTT
This sequence comes from Pedetes capensis, assembly GCA_007922755.1. NCBI lineage: Eukaryota > Metazoa > Chordata > Mammalia > Rodentia > Pedetidae > Pedetes > Pedetes capensis. The sequence continues at coordinate 41,002 of VMDO01001361.1, read as the reverse complement.
CTCTTTTTATTCAAAGCATCTCTTTGGGCAGGGGCATAGCTCCATGGTAGAGCCTTTGCTTCAGGAGGCCCTGGTTCCACCCCTAGTACCCTACCTCCCCCAGGGGTGGGGGGGGGAGGGAAGAGTATCAAAGCATCTCTTATTTGTCCTACATTCTCCTTTAGTCCTTTTCCCTTCAGGGCTGCAGATCATCAGGATTTGCTTGCTTCCTTGCTTGCTTGCTTGCTTATTTATTCATTCATTCATTCATTCATTCATTCTGAATCAAACCTAGTGCCTTGCTGAGTGTTAATCAGTTGGGAATCATTTTCTTTTTGTCTTTGAAAATTTCCCTTCTTTGCCTGGAATTTCAAATAATTACCAGAAAAATTCCTTTGCTTCAGACACCATTTATTAATTATGCACAACATACCATGCTCCAATCTACAAATGCTTCAAGGATGATACATGTTTCATGGCATAGTTTTTTTCCACTTTCAGTAAATTCTCTTTTCTCTATTCTGCAGATATGGTTAATGAATGAGCTGTTTTATATTCACTATTCGGTATAGCCCAGAGAAGTAGAGAGATAGGAAAGTTCAACTGCTAGATATTTTACATTAGGGTTAACTATTTCCTTTGTAGTTTACTGAAAGCTGACTGACTCATCTTTGTTGCCATGTTGAGTCCTCTTGTCTGGAATTGGCTAGAACCCTTGCATCCCAGTCCTTTCTTAGGCTTCACAGCTGCATATTTTCCCCAAAACAATTGTGATTGGTATATAAAATGAATAGCATAATCCAATTTTATCAAATATGTCTTTGCTTTGTCCCTTAATATGTGATTTAACCATTTGTTATAAATAAAAAATAGTAGACTATGGGTAAGAAATTGGTTGTAGTGCAGAGGTTAGAATCTTTCCAAGAATGTGACCAGCCTGGATCCTAACCTTGGCCACCTGCCACAATATTAATCATGGCTGTTTAATCCCTGCCACAGTTAGTTTAAGAATCTAGAGTGTGTGGTTTGTGTTGTATAGGATTTTTTTAAACCTATTTTTCTGACGATAATTTTATTTTCTAGGTAAGTTTATAAGAAAAACATTTTTCCTTTCTTTCTTTCTTTCTTTCTTTCTCTTTCTTTCTCTTTCTTTCTTTCTTTCTTTTTTTTTTTTTTTTGTGGTACTGGGGGTTGAACCTAGCGCCTTGCACCTGCATGCTTTGCAAGTGCTGGACCACTGAGCTGCACCCCCGGCTCATTTTTTTTAACTTTTCTTGAGACAGGGTCTCAGTAAGTTACGCAGACTGCCTCTGGTCTCGAACTTGCGATCTTCCTGCCTCCGCCTCCAGAGCCGCTGGTATTACAGACGTGCACCACAGAAAAAAATTTTTTCTATCAAGGCTGATTTCAAAAGCATTTAAATTCATTTTCTAGCCAGCCATTCCCAACTTCGTCCTATGAAAAAATTAAGCCCTATAGAAAAAAATTTAAGTGACTATTTTCTCAGTTCTTCCAAAGATGGAACCATTCTAGATATAGAGAAGTTAATTCATTTCATACAATGATGTCTTAGTATCAATTCTCAGAGTTATCCAGGGACCTCAGATTCTCCAAGACTCTTTCCCTAGGTCCCCAAGATAAAATATTTTCATAATTTTTTTTTCATTTTTTGGTCTTACTCTTTCATAATTATAAAACGGAGATTTCCAGAGACTACATGTTGTATGATCATGTAATTGCTCTGATGGCTCAGGAAATATGTGCTTGTGTATTCTTGTCTTTTAAATTTTAGTTTTATTTTCTGATTTTAATTTAATTTTAAGTAAATAGTGGTAGTGTATTACTTACATAAACACAACTTCTTTGAAGGGCCTCAGGAACTTATTTTTTCTGTCTCAGTAACTTTTAAGAGGAGTCCTGAGACCAAAAACCCTGTGAACTACTGTACTAGGGGTGTAAGATCTCATTTTCTTAGAGTACCCCTCTTGAGGATGACTACTAGTAAATTACACATTGGCAATGCAGTAAAAACCAGACAATTGCCAAATAAACATTTTCTTATTGGAATTAAATTGAGTTCTTAGAATATAACTTTTGTGACCTTATTTGAGATCTTTCCCAAGCCAACGTTTGAGCATTGAGCTGCTTGGATTTTGGGCCAAGATTCTATGAGAGAGATAACTGGCAGCTCTTCATAGGGAGTCAGTTCTTTCAGAAGTTGTTTTCATGGGTGTTTCCTTTATCTAGTACGTTGGTTATCTAATTTATTTGCATTATATAGACCTGTGCTATCAGATAGAATGAGGGCTATATATAAAATTAAAATCTGTTTAGTAGTCATATTGCCTGCAGCCATACCACTGTGGCATCCGATCCCATCAGATCTCAATCCCCTCAGATCTTGAAGCTAAGCAGGGTTGGACCTGATTAGTAGTTGGATGGGAGACCACCTGAGAACACCAGGAGTTGTAGGCTTGGGAGAAGGACCCAGCAACTCACTCCCCCAAAAGCAATCTGCCATTGAAAACCCTATGAATAGCAGAGAAAGCAGTAACAATATTGTTTCGCCTGTTGTGTGTAGGGTTGCTGTGAGTCATATACTGACTTGAGGGCACCTATCAAAAACAACAACAATAGTGATTTTTTTAAAGCTAAAAGAAATAATTGGAATCATTTTTAATAATATATTTTATATAGCCTTGTATCTAAAATCTTATAATTTCCACATGTAATCAATATAAAAATCTATCAGTGAGATAGTTTATATTCCTTTTGTATTACTAAATGTTGTAAGTCTGGTAGTTATTTTATATCCACATTATATATGGACTAGCTGGATTTCCTGTGCTCAGTAGTCACATGTGGTTGGTGAATACTGTATTAGACTATACCTGCGTATTTAGACCATAAAATCCTTATAGAACTGAGCTGAAAAAAAAAATCTAGAGTAGTTAAGCTTTGTCATAGATATGTTGTTGTTGTTAGGTGCCATCAAGTCGATATCTGACTCATAGCGACCCTCATAGGGTTTTCAATGGCAAACTGTTTCGGGATTGCCTTGGGAGTGGATTGCCAGGCCTTTCTCCCATTTTGTCATAGATATAGACAATATTTTTTTCTATAGAGTTAATATAAAAACATAAAAACTCTACTGAAAAAATTGCAATAGCAAAGCACTTTTCTGCCTAAATTTTAAGACATTTCAATGAAGAGAGCTTCTTTCCTTAAAAGTATATTTTTAAAAATGTACTTTTTCCTAAACTGTCATGTTTTCTCTTTTCTTCCAGAAAGCATAGTCTATTTAGTATGTTCTATGAGATTGTAGGGGCTGGGATTTAGCTCAGTTGGTAGAGCGCTGCTCTGCAGTCTCTGAAGTTTGATTCCCAGCACCGCAAAAGTGGGAGAAGGATGTGGCAATCCCTTCCCTAGGCAATCCTGAAACAGCCAGCCATTGAAAACCCTCTGAGGGTTGCTGTGAGTCGGACATGACCAGATGGCACCTAATGACAACAACAACATGAGATTATAATCTGCATTTCAGCTGAAAGGAATGTTCCTTCCCTTTCTGAGGAATTTTAGCTCTGGTGGTCTTTGGATTTTCCTCCTAAATAATAATCTTTTTAAAAACTATTTATTTGTGATAGTATATTATCAAAATTATAGTGTCAGGTTTATTTTTGATAGGGAATGGTGAGAAGGAAGGATATTTTGTTTTGATATCAGTACTGAACTTTTCCCTGGTTTATTGGCTTTTTTTTTCTGTCATCTTATCTTGCCTATGAATATGGTATCAGAAGATTGACTCTTTTGAAAAAAAACTACTTTTTCAACCTCATTCTGCATGAGCATTACTGTGCTTGCAAAAAATGAGATAAGAGTTATAGGAACTATGTATGTATGTGTTTGTTTATGCAATACTGGGGGGTTGAACCCAGGGTGCTCCATCACTGAGCTGTACTCCCGGCCTCCTTTTTTTATTTTTTGTTTTGCGACAGGTCCTCACTAAGTTGCACAGGCTATGTTCGGCCTTGAACTCACAAACTGGGTTTTTAGAAGTGAAAACTAAGTGACAGAAATGGCTATTTTTCTCTTTCTAGAATGAATAATAACAATGACTTTGGAATGATGTGAATTTATTTTTTTTCTTTTTTACCATATGCCAATTTAAAAAGAGTTTGTTGAAGGGAAATGTCTTGAAGGGGGAAATTCCTAAGGACTTTCACAATTGGTATCAACTTAGCAGTGTATTTGATACAGTGCCATGTTTAATTAACATTAGAGTGTCAATTCACAAAATCATACCCTTTGCAAGATAAAAGAATTTTATGTAGAACAGCAATGTGTTGGAAATTTCATTCTTGCTGTAGTTCTTGTAGTTTTCTTATGTAAGTGTAATTATGTGACTTTCCAGCTCTAATGTAGAAATATATTCTTTGAGTTTGTCTTCTGTTTACCTGCTAATTACTTTTGCTATAGACATTTAATTTTTCAAGCAACTAGAGTATACTTTAAGCTAAAATCTTTATTATGTAGCCTCTAGTATACTGTAGCTCTGAAAATTCATGCTCATTATTCTGTGCAGGTATTCTCAATATGGTCATGCATACCAGCCCCTGCTTTCTGACTTAGTATTTTCTTTCTTCCATCAGTATTTTTCTGCTTTTTAGAAAACTTCCTTTTTCCACTTTGCAGCTTAGGTAGGATCTGAGCCTCAGGAAGTGGCCTTCCCCATTAAGCTGCCCCAACAGACAGTTATGCCATTGCCAAGTAGTGTTAAGTGTCCTTCAGTGGGTGTTAGCTCCTTAGTAAGGATGGCAGGGGGAGCCTGGCCTGCTGTGAAGAAACAGGCCATTCTCCCTGTGGCATAGCCTTCGGGGGTCAGGCCTTGCTGTGAGTTCCATCCTGTGGTTCACAGTGACTTTCCTGAATGGAATGCATTTTTCCTCCCAGCTCTGTTCCTTCCGTGTTCTTCCCCCATCAGCTGCAGCGGTCTGTTAGTTCTGAGTGTTACCCAGAAATTGTTAGCTGTTTTGCCTTTTGGCCCCTCCACTTGCCCTTTGAATAAGGAATTGATGTATTTTGGATTCAGGATTATGTTACTTAGTGAAGCAAACCTAATCCATACCATGGATGTCTAAATTAAGACGATTCCAGAAAAAATTGAAATAACATTAGCAGTGTCTGTAATTAATGTATTCAGTTTTAACACTTACCTGCATGTAGTATGTTCCAAGACCCTTAGTAGATGCCTGAAACCATAGATAGTACCAAACCCTATATATACTACATTTTTTCCTATACATATTTACCTATGATAAAGTTTAATTTACAAATTAGGCACAGTAAGAGATTGACAATTACTAAGAAAATAGATCAATTCTAACAATACTGTAATACAAATTATATGAATATGTTCTCTGTCAGAATATTTTTTTCAAGAGTAATTCACATGATTTTACATGATATTTTCAAATAACTCTATGGTAGTATAAAATATTTAGGAATAAGTTTGTTTAGAAGGTAACTACTGATTTTACACAGGAGATGCCCTGCATGGGCAAGTGAGTCATTGTGCCATGGCATTTCATAGTTTATTTATTTTCTTTAATCTTTATGTAATCTAAATATCCCAGCTTCATCAGCCTACATGTGAGACATCGTAACGCCTACATTAACACTTTAATGCCTAAACCTTCATCTACTGGGCCTGCAAAGCTCCCCATCCTCATCTCCACTCCAACAGCTAAGGGTACTACTGGCTGGTCCTTGCCACAACTCACTGGACTGGGCTCCCTGTCTCAGCCACAGAAAGGTCCACAGACAGTGAGACCTATGCTCCTGCTGCCCACAAACAATGCCACCAGTGACAGAATTGTCTGACCTTGATCCTGAGGCTGATTCATCACATTTGCTAAGGGAGGAAGGTCCTGTCCTTGATTTTCCAATCAGTTGGGTCCTATAGCAAATTCACTTTAAGCACCAGAATGCTGCAGACTCAATAGAAACAACACTTTTAGCTGTCACAGAGTCAGTTCTTTTCTTTCCCTTTATTGATAAACGTTAGTGGGGTACAGAGTAATACAACATTTGCTTTTACCATTGTGCTATTATTATATCACTTTTGGTTACACTTTCTTCAACTTACGAAGTTTATGGAAACTTTTGGTTACTATGTAGTAAAACTCCTATGCATTTATGGATTATATCCCCAATTTTTCCCTTGTGCTCATGAAATTGCATCATCTACATTGAGATTATCCTTTTACATTATTTCCCCTCCCCTTCCCACATTGTACAATCTTTGCTTCCCTTTGCTACTCCCCTCCCTCCTCCTTTCTACTCTGTTTATATTTCCCCTTCTTTGCTAAGTTAAATTGTTCATTTTTATATATCTGCTTATGTTTAGTTTTTCTCTTCTTTTAAGTAAGATTCAGCTCCCACATGAGTGAGAACATAGGGTATTTCTTTTTGAGCCTGTGTTCATTCACCTAAGAGGATATTCTCCGGTTCCATCCAGTGTACCACAATTTTTTTATCCATTCTTCTGTTGATGGGCATCTTGGTTGGTTGCATATCCTTGCAATTGTGAAGCGTGTTGCATTGAATACGGAGATGCAGGTGTGTCTGTGGTATGATGTCTGTTAGAATCTTATTGTGCTACAAATCTTAGCAATTTCAGCATATTCCTCCTCCTCTCCCTCCCCCTCCCCTTGTCCCCCTTCCTTGCCCTCCCCCTCTCCCACCTTCCCACCTTCACCTCCTTCCCTCCTCCTCCTGTGCTGTGTGAGCTACCACGTAGCCCAGGCTGGCCTCAAACTTGGAATCCTCCTGCCTCAGCTTCCCTAGTGCTGTGACTTATAGACATGGGCTCCCATGCCATTATTTTCAAATACAGATGAGAACCATTCTACTTTTCACTTTCACCGTTTCAGCACATTATGGCTGCTCTTTGACATACACAGATTACCAGCATCATTTCTCTTGTGCATTCAGGCCATAGTTAAGTAAATAAGAGTTCCTTGAACACAAGCACTGTGATATTGTACCAATTATCTGATAACTAAATTGGGAACTGAGTGACTAATAGGATAGTATGTATAGTGTGTATGTGCTGGACAAGGGAAGAATTCACATCCCAGGCAGGATGGAGCAGGGTGGGCAAGATTTCATCATGCTATTTAGAATAGTGTGCAATTTAAAAATTATGAATTGTTAATTTCTGGAGTTTTCCATTTAATATTTTCAGATCATAATTGGCTGCTAGTAACTGAAGCTACAGAAAGTAAAATTGTGGACAAGGAGAGGACTACTGTATTGCCTATTTATCACATGCCAGGCATTATATTAAGCAGGTTGCATATATTAGCTTAATTCCCAGAAACCCTTTAAATAAGGTTCTTTTGTTGCCCACATTTTACAACAGGGCTTCAAACCTGTGAAAAATTGGGTTCAGGTTTGAGTACAAGTTCAATATGTTAAAATTTAGAGGGTTCAAGTTTGGTTTGGGTTTGGGTTTAAATCCTATGTGTAGATAGCAGGGCTTCAAACTGAACTCAGACCTGAACCCTGAACCCATTCCAGTTCAAGTATTTAAAATTTTTTTCTGAACCTGAACCTGAATCCAAACCCAATGAAAAGTTGGGCTCAGGTTCAGCTTAAAAATTTTTTTTATATCATTAGCTATTTAAAAATTGAAAAAAAAGTTACCTACATATAGGATTAAAAATTTAAACCCAAAACCTCCAAATTTTAATATATTGGACCTAAACCCGAATCTGAACTCAATTTTTTGTGGATATGAACCCCTATTTTATAGGTAAGGAACCAGGAAAAATTAAATAATTTGTTTGATGTTACATTAAAGAATAGTTCCAAAAGTTTGGATCCAAGTGGCTTAACTTCTTGCTTGCAATTTTTTTTTTAAGAGAGTCTAACTATGTAGCTCAGATTGCACTTGAACTTGTGATGCTTCTGCCTCTGTCTTCTGACTGTTGGGATTACAGGCATGCACTTCCACACCTTGGGAGTCCTTGCTTTCAGTACCATATTCAGCTGGTAGACAAAACTTAACCTTTCAGTATTTTGTGGAATCTTGAATGTCACTGCAGTGAAGAATAGATAGAAATTTGATGTTTTAATATATTAAAGCTGCTCTATATGTACCTTCTATGGGAGAAGGACATGACAATCCACTCCCAAGGCAATCCCGAAACAATCAGCCCTTGGAAACCACATGAGAGTCTGTATGAGTTGGACACAACTCGACAGCACCTGACGACGACGACGACGACGACGACGACGACGACGAGGAGGAGGAGGAGGACACATATCTACCTTCCAGGAACAATTTTTACTTAGTGTAATTTCCCCTAAAAGATAAAGAGTGCTTTTCAGTATATAGAATTATGTTCTCTTTATATAAAGTCAGATGTACTTGACATAAAATGTAAAATAGCACTTTTACTGTAACTTTATCTTCATTCAATTCTAATTTTTATTAGGTATATGGCATATAAGATCTCAATAGCTGATTTTGTTCTTATTGATGACTATGTTTGGTTTTCTGTTTTCCTTTGTGAACATTCTATGCCTTAGAAAGCAGATGAAATTCAGAGTCCACTGTGAATCACAGACACCCTGTTTCATGACTTCCAATTACAGTGTGACCCAACACTCTCTTGGGGATGAAAAGTAAAAAAAAAAGTGGGCCAGTTGCCTTGAAGGCTACCCCTTCTGCAATTACTTTGTGCATGTGATTACCTAGTAGGGTTTGAAACAGGTGAAGAATTTCGATCACAGTCCTTACTCAGTTGATGCCTCTGTTGTTAAGATGAGCACTAGTGCTTTCCCAACCTTGTGCACATTTTGAGGCCTGCTCAGAAAATCATCATTCCTCTCAATAGATGAAACTCCTTAAGGCCAGAGATGATCCACTGTCACTTATAGGCCCTTCCCAGCATACCTGATTAGAAGTTCTGCTGTAAGCATTTGTCTGTGAGTTTCTAAGCTTATCATGTATATGGAAGCACTGTACACTAGAACATGCCATTCACATTTAAGATTTTGTTAATAATGCATAAGATCCAGGTATTTGTTCTATAAGGAGACATTTTTTATCATGATATTTTTCTTTTGAGAACTGTTGTAAGAGAAGGAGGTGCAGATACCAGACCAGTTGTTAAAGTTCTATATGTGATCTGTCACAGTAATGAGGAGAAGTAGAAATACTAGTGGTCAAGGGTCATATGGCTCAAGACTTCTTACAGATCAAACAACTATCAAAATTTGTTGATGATTCTGTTTCTCCTCATCAAATTTTCTGCCTTATTTTCTACATGTCCTAATTATTTCTGTTGTCAAGTTCTGGCTTACTGAATCTTTTCCCCATGTCTAGCACTTCTTCCCCAGGTGTAGATCATTTTCCATCCTCTGTTCTGCTAATATTCCTTGTACAGAGCTTTATTGATTATTCTTGCAGTGCTGTATTATCTGTTGCACATATCTCCTTCCCCTACTAGATTGTGAGCTCCTTGAGGTTAAGGCTGAGCTTGAGGTGTACCCAGCTCATTTCATCACATTTCATCAAGAGACAAGGCTTATAGGTTCTTGGAGTTGAACCCAAATTTATCTCCTTGTGTCATTCTCTCATTTGTCTTCATTTGGACATCTGATTGTTGTTTGTTGTTAGGTGCCATCAAGTCCATGTTTGATTCATACAACAGGTGAAACAGTATTGTTAGTATTTCTTTGCTATTTATTGAGTTTTCAATGGCAGATTGTTTTTCTGGAGTGAGTTGCTAGGTCCTTTTCCCAAGCCTACAGCACCCGGTGTTCCCAGGAGGTGTCTTATCCAAGTAATAGCCAGCCCTGATCGTAGTTAGTTTCTGAGATCTGATGGGATCGGATACCACAGTAGTACGGCTGCAGGTGGACATCTGATAAAACTCCAAATAAAGTTACGTTTATGCTAGTCATGTACATTTGAATAATTTACCATGTATAATTGTATATGATCTTCATTTCTCTGAACTAAACATTTTTACTGAAATTTTGCTTCCTTGGTTTTGCTTTTTCCTCAGTAAGTTTTCTTTGTCTCTCCCAGTGTATAGAATCTTAGAATTTTAAGAATCAGAGGAGAATATAGTTTGCCTAGTCCCAGCTTTTCATTTAACTGATGGTATGTACTGATTAAGTAATCAAAACTGAGAGCTAGAGATATTTGAGGGGACATTAAAACCAATACTTTGAGTATTTCATGACGAGGAAGTTTAAGATTTTAGTGGATTTAAATGAAGTCTTTTATCTTTCAGTCTGCTTTAAAATGTATGTGCCACAAGACTTGTTGGCACATGCATGCAGTCATAGCACTGGCTGAGTAGAGGTAGGAAGATTACAATTCAAGGTCAGCCTGGGCTACACAGTGAGTTCCAGGACATTCTGGGCTACATAGCAAGTTCCAGTCTCCCATACTTCCTCTCAAAATGTCTTGAGAATAGTGGGTCAAATGGAAAGGTATGTTTCATGGTGCAGCAGTGTATGTATAGTGAGGAAAGATCTTCCAATTCTTATAACATTATTGTTAATAATAATTTCCCTCCAAAGCCAAGCTACCTGGATCTGTCACACATTGGTTGTAAATTACTTGTTTTTAGGTGCCATCAAGACAGGTCAGACTCATAGTGACCCTGTATATAACAGAACAGCATATTCTCCTACACTGTGCCATGCCTGCTATGTCAGTACTTCTCTGCTATTCATAGGGTTTTCAGTGGCTGATTGTTTTGGGATTGTTTGTTTCTGGAGTGGGCTGTCAGGTCCTTTCCCCAGTTTTGCGGTGCTGAGGATCGATCCCAGGGTCTCAGTGTGAGCAGAGCAACCACTCTACCAAACTGAGCTAAACCCCATCACTTATCTTGGGTTACTTACTTTCTATGTGCCTCAATTTCCATATTAATAAACCAAAGTTCATAATAATATGGATGCTATGAGATTTAAATGTTGATATTTGTAAAGCTCTCAGAATTGTGACTGTAAATATTCACTATACCACCACTGCTACTCTTCTTCCGTCTTCTGAGTTACACAAGCACCTGGGGAAGTGTGGAAAGCCCCTGTGAAAGTTCTGGTAGAACCTTACTAGAAGATGTTCCTATCATATAAGCTTCTTGTTTTAATAAGAGGCCCTGCATACTACTTTCTGGGTGCTGAAGCATGATTTGGATCAGACCATAGCCACATCTATCAGGGGCTTTTACTGTACAAGCAATTTAAGAAATGCAGAAGACCCATTAGCTTTGAGAGTCTGCTCCTTTGAGATAAACTTAGTAGGAATCCGTTTTCTGTCTTTTCTAAACAAGTAAATTCATTTTCCTCATTGACATTCTGAAAATAAAATGAGCAGTTTGTATTTGGGTTTTTTTTCTGTCTCTCTCTGTACTGAAGATTGAACCCAGGGCACAATAGGCAAGCACTTTACCACTGAGCTGCACTGCCAGGCCTGTCTTATTTTTTATTTTTATGATAGGGACTTGTTATGTTGGCCACCCCTGGCGGAAACTTTCAATCCTCCTGCCTTAGCCTTTGAAGTCACTGTGATTACAGGTGTGTCCCATAGTGCCCATCTATAATGTTTTAAAGTGGATTTAGTTTTCCTGGGTAAACTGCTTTTAATTATTCATGAGGGTAAAATTTCTTCCTCTTTTGTCAGGTTGCTATCAAGATCATAGATAAGACCCAGCTGGATGAAGAAAATTTGAAGAAGATTTTCCGGGAAGTTCAAATAATGAAGATGCTTTGCCACCCCCATATCATCAGGCTCTACCAGGTAGGATGGCTGGTGGTGTGGTCAACTCTCACAGAGAACCTTGAGCAATCTGTTGTGTCTAAGGCTGCCTTTGAAGAAAATGTGGGTGGGTGAACATCTATGACTTGTTTTGTTTCTGTTTGTTCATCCTGCTCTCTTCCCCCTCCCTTTTATTTCCTCACTCAATACTTCATATCCTTGTATTTTCCCTGGCTGTTTATTGGTGAAGTCTACCTTAACCAGGTAGGTTCTTTTTATTTATTCTTCAAAACACGTTGTATTTCTCAGAAAGACTTAGGTTGAAAGATTATTCAGAAGATGATGAGGACTTATGTAGGTCAGAATCCCGCAGCAGGATGGGAAACCCCAAAAGGAGCAGAGAATTTTGAGGGATGAAAAGCTAAAGATGAATATTATTTTATTATAAGATGATTTAAATACTAATTTCTGTGATCATGTTATGAATTATGATTGTAAAGCATATTTAAGTATAGCTTTTCCCCTCAGTCAAAATCTACTTCTTTTCTATTCTAATAGAGTCCTGGACTTTGTTTTCCAAAATAGCATTTAATTGTTTTGATAACCCAGAGACAGAATCTTTTTTTTTTTTTTCTTTTCTTCCAGTACTGGGGGTTGAACCCAGGACCTTGCGCTTGCATGCTTTGCAAGTGCTGGACCACTGAGCTACATGCCCCAGCCCATTGTTTTACTTTTTGAGACAGGGTCTCGTTAATTATGCAGACTGCCTCTGGTCTCGTACTTACAATCCTCCTGCCTCTGCCTCCCGAGTCTCTGGGATTTCAGGCGTGTGCCACTGTGCCTGGCTCCCCAGAGGTAGATTCTGTGTCATGGCAGAGATTTCTATTATAGTTTTCTTACAACCACCACCACCACCTTCCTAAAAAACATGAGCATTTCATGCCACCATCAGAGTGATTCCCTAGCCTTACTGTGAAAGCAGTAAATCTGATGGATGGAATTCCAAGACAGATAGGAGGGAAGAACCTTGCCTTTGCAGGCTGGTAGAAAAGATATTTTGGGAGAGGTGGGGCTTTGAGGTACTTCTCAGATTACAGTGTGTTGGCAGCAGTGAGCTGTGCCTGTGCACAGGGCCAGCTCTGCTGACTCCTTTCCACCAGAACAGTCATCTCCTAACTTCTAAAGGAAAGAGCCACTCACTCAGTTCATCTACTGCTGTTAATCTTCAGTAAAGGATTTCTAACCCAGACATGGAACCATGTGTAAAACTGGAGAAAGCACACCCATGGCACAATGGGGAAGCTTACATAGCCTGTTAAATTTTTATGGAAAAGAAAACATGTAGTGATGTTAGTGTATGTGGTTAAGTCTATAGCTTTAGAGTTCTCTGCCATCAGCTGCTCACACAGTGAAATGAATTAGGTCAGTACGAATAGACCTGCTGATTTTTTTTTTTTTTTTTTTTTTGCAGTACTGGGGGTTGAACCCAGGGCCTCGCACCTGCATGCTTTGCAAGTGCTGGACCACTAAGCTGCATCCCCAGCCCATTTTTTCAGTTTTTGAGACAGGGTCTCACTAAGTTACACAGACTGCCTCTGGTTTCGAATTTGCGATCCTCCTGCCTCCACCTCCCGAGCCGCTGGGATTACAGGCATGCGCCACCGTGCCTGGCGACGACCTGTTGAAATTTATGAAATTTATGGCACTAAATTATATTGAACCTTGTGCCCAAGAAGTAGACTTGTGAAAACCTTTACTGTGAGCTTGCAGGTGCCTTACCCTTGGCTTCCTTCTTATCCTGGTAGATTGAATGAAGTTCCTTATTTTTAATTTTTTTAGTTTTTTGGTTTTTTGAGACAGAGTCTTGCTCTGTAGCCCACTTCAGGGTGGTCTTAAATTTGTGGTGTAGCCCAGGCTGGCCTCGAACTTATAGTCCTTCAGTATTGGAATTATAGGTATATGCCACCATGCCCAGTAGCAAAATAAACTTCTTGACTTTACTTAAAAAAATAATAATAATCTTAAAGTAATTGTGAGGGTTAGGCTAACCTTACTCAAGAAGTTAATTTATATATTAACCTTATAGTTAAATTCTGCTAGGTTATCTATCTAACCCAAGATTGTACTACTTTATAAAACTTTCCCTTCTCCAGCCCTGGCTTTGAACAGTGCCTTCTTTAAACTTCTGTTTTGCTGTCTGGGAACTAGTATTGTTAATGGGAGATTCTGAACTGCCAAGATAAATGCCTGGCAAAATATCCACATGTGATATCAAGGTAGTTTTCCGGTCAGTCTCTTCATGTTTATAGAGGAAGCTAATACAGGTGACTTTACAGGAAACAACAGTTTTTTAATTCCTGAGATGTTTAATAATAAAAGAATGTTTGCAGTTAATAAAAGGCCTTGGGAGAATACAAAGGAAATACAGATTATGACATTTACTTTTTTCTCAACATCTGTATATATTTAAAGTACTTTTTGTCATATAAGTGAAAATATACTGTGATCTTGGGAGCAATACATGTAACAAATAAGGGGCTGATATCACTAGTACATAAAGAGTTTTTAAGAAGGAAGAAAAAAGCACCAGGCATGGTGGTACATGCCTGTCATCCCAGCGGCTCCGGAGGTGGAGGCAGGAGGAGCGCAAGTTCGAGACCAGAGGTAGTCTGCGTAACTTAGTGAGACTCTGTCTCAAAAAGTAAAAAAAATGGGCTGAGGGTGCAGCTCAGTGGTCCAGCACTTGCAAAGCATGCAGGTGCAAGGCCCTGGGTTCAACCCCCAAGGCCAGTACCACAAAAAAAAAAAAAGGAAGAAAAAAAAGAAAAAAGAACAATACAGCTAATAGGTTGGAAATTTAACTTAATATGTACTTGTACAATAGAGTATTATGAAGCCATTCAGAAAAGAGGTAGAACCATGCGTGGTGGTGCACACCTTGTAGTCTCAATGCTTGGGAGGCTGAGGCCAGAGGATGGTGGGTTTAAGGCCAGCCTGGCCTACATAGCAAGGTCCTGTCTCAAAAAATGCCACCACCAACAATGTAATACTGCACATATAGTATTAATGGGTAAAGATAGAAAAGAAAGTACCTGGGAAGTAATTAATTAGTTAATTGTAAAGTATAACAAATATCTAGATCTGTATTGTCCAATATGGTAGCCACTAAGCACATATGACTGTTGAGTATTAAAATGTAGATTGAGGGACTGGATTTTTAATTTTATTCAATTTTAACTTATATGTAAAAACTGAAGCAGTTTATAATATTTTAAGATTGTTGAAATGATAGTATTTTGGACAGTGTGGTATGTAAACTATATCATGGGAATTATTTTCATCTTTTTCTTTTTACTTTTTAAGTGTAGCTACTAGAACATTAAATTATATATATAGCTCACATATTTTTATTATACTGTCCTGCTCTGGAAGGATAGGTGATAAAGTCTTAACAGTGTCCTGTGGGGGAGTGGGAAGGAGGGGATTGGAAGATTGGGAGGAAGAAAACCTTTGATCTTTTGTCTGTACACCAAGTATTTTAAATACTTTAATGAGTGTAATACATATCCATATATATGACATGTTAAAAAAGGAAGGACTGACCACAGACTACAGTGAAGTTTAAAAAAAAAAAAGTAGCAAAGCAGGGACCAAGAAAAAAAAAAAAAAAAACAAATGAATAATTTATGTTACTTAAAGGGGTGATTTTTAAATTACTGTCCTTCTTTTTGAGTAAATGAGAAGTAGAAAGGAAAGTCATCACTTCAATTTAAAAAGTCCTGTGTGATTTCTGTGCAGTTCTTATGTGATTCCCATCATTTTCCCTAGACTTTTGTCATTTTGGTTGGGATTGGGGGTGCATTTTTGAGGTTCAAGTGATTGATACTGAATGTGAACTTTTTTTAGTTCTTAGCAGCTTTGCCTCTCAGTTTTATGGAGCTTAACAGATTGCCTAGACCTCAGAACAACAAAAGCACTGTATCTCTTAAGTAATAAAGATTTCCCACTTTTAAGGACTTGGAGGAACATCTGTTTTCTCCCTTCCTTCTTAATACCCTTTATATCTGTTCCCCCAAAATGTTTTAAATTTCCTTTGAGCAGCATTGGTTATTAATATTTCAAATGACAAAAGAGGAGTCATTAGTTTCTCTTTCTGTGATATCAGCCTGTCATTTGTGTCACTATCTGTCACTTTCCTGCCTTTGCACCAGGTTATGGAGACAGAACGGATGATTTATCTGGTGACAGAATATGCTAGTGGAGGGGAAATATTTGGTAAGTACATTTATTGCATTCTTTAAACAGCTATTGAGCACACTATGGCAAACCTAAAATAGCTGCTCAACGCCTTTGTCTCTTGAGCAGCTGTCACTTGATGCCGTTCATTAGTACTGTCGTTTTCTATCCACAAAGTAATCTTAACTTTTTTGGTTCACCTAGTTAATTGTAAATCCCTCTAACATCTTTGTTTCCTTTTCAAAGGTATTTTGTTTATTTCAGTCAAGTGTTGACTGTTGTGATTGGAGCGCTCCAAAAACAAGCTTTCTGTCTGATCATGTGTCTGAGGGTCTTTCCTGTTGCCAGGTTCTCACTCAGGCTACCAAGTGGGACAGAATTCCCTTCCACACAGGTCTGGGCCTCTGTTGTGTGAGAAAGCACCACTTGGAGCAAACTTTCTCATCCTAATGCATTCCTTAAACTCTTTAAATATAACATGTAACTATATTCCTTATCTTGTGCTTACAATTCCCTTTGATGGTTCTTGTGATGTTGGAGGTTTTTGCCTTCAGTAGCTATTTTGTTTTTTCCTTTTACACACTTAGCCTTAGCACAATATTAGAAATAAGCAATTTGTGTTATTGGCAAATCTGATACTGAAGTGGTAAAAATTGGTGAAAGAGTTGTGTTTGATAACAGTGATTAGTAGAGCCAAACAGTGGTAAAGGGTAAACTTTCATATCTAAATTAATGTGTTTTTTTGTTGTTGTTATTGTTGTTACTTTTGGCAACAAACTACAGAAGATGATTTTTTGTACATTTTAGGTTTATCTAGTTTCTTTTTATGTTTGTTCTTAATTACATAAGTATGAACGCTTACTAATTTAAAGTGTATTTAAAAGCATAGAATCACTTTTAAAGTGGAACTTCTTATTAATGATAGGACTCTTGTGGCAAATATGGCATAGTGTGTGTAAGTGTTAAAGTTTGCCAAGCAATCTAATATTTTTATGTCATTGTTTTCAGGATAAGTGCTAGTCTTCTAAGGAGGAGGATCAGGTTTTTCTTAATTTTATTTCTTAATTTAAATGACTTTGTATCCGTGCCTATTTTATGCTAAAGCTAATGGTGATGGAATGAAATTTATAATTAGAATATAATGTTGGAAGGGATATTTTATTTCACAGAAATAAGTGTATTAAAAGGTTTGAAGAATAATATTATACATCAAAAAGATATAGTAGACTTTTAGTGCATATAATAATTATATACCAGTCAATTGTTTTGGAGATGCTAACTCAATATTAACACATTGGTTTTTCTCTCCATGAAGAAATCTAGTAGAACAGACCTGGAAATCAACATGTTATATAGCATATGAGAATTGAAACTGTAAAAGTCCTTATATGTTAGAGCAATAGTATAGATAGCAGAATGTTTTAACCTGTGGAGAACATGGAAGTCCATGAACCAGAAAATAGAAGCATGTCAGAGATTATCTGGTGAGAGACAAATAGCAATCATGTTGCTGGTGAGTGTATGGTGGCCTGACATGCCAGGCACATGTTATGATGAAACTGCTGTAATTTGAGTCGCAAATGGACAACTTTTGTTATCTAGACACCTTTTCACAAGTTCTTTTTCTTCTTTCTTTCTTTCTTTCTTTCTTTTTTTCTTTTTCTTTCTTTCTTTCTTTTTGTGGTGCTGGGGATTAAATTGAAGTCCTCATGCATGCTAGGCAAATGCACTACCACTAAACTATATCGCCTGCCCATAATTTTTATTCTATAAGGAAGCAAACATCTCTGAAATCCTTGAGCTACTTGTCGACTATTTATATCATAGAAAGCTCATGGAAAAGCAGTGGTAATCTTGGGAAAAGAGAGACTGTGTCATTTTAATGTTTATAATAATCTAAGAACCACGTGCTAGGTGCATCAGATCTACCATGCTTTTTAGGAAAGCAGATTTTAAAAGAACAGGAAAGGTAATAGTTCTCTGGTCATGGACTCTGTGGAAGTGTAGCTTAAGGGGTAAGGAAACACAATGTACTTTTGATAATATTTTTAAAATGGAATATAATTGTATAACACATTATATAATACATGATTATATAAGACAAATATATTATTACTTGATATTATTATTAATATTATTTTAAAACATCCAGATGAAGAAGAAAATGGTGTATTACCCAAAGAAATCATTACAACTGCACAGGGGACTGGGGGTGTAGTCCAGTGGTAGAGTGGTAGAGTTGCCTAGCATGTGCAAGGTGCTAAGTTTGATCACAAGTACCACAAAAACAAACAAACAGAAAGACTTCACAGGGATATATCTATCTCATACGTTCTCCTTTTAAAAGAGTCTTGGTAAAAGATGAGAGGAAGGTCTTAAGAAAGTTGGCATTGGATGTATATAGACCTAGGTTTGAATTGGTCCTTGACATCTATTTGCTCTTTTACATGGGGTGAGTTATAAATGATTCTGGGACTCACTCTTAATGCCTGTAAAGGGATAAGGTCTATAGATGTGAAAATGAAATGAGGAATGGAGATGTAGTATAGTGTTGGGGCACCTGCCTAGCATGTGTGAGGGCCCAGGTTTGAATCCCAGCACCGGAGGTGGGAGGAAGATAGCATATATAGAGCCCTAGCACATGTTTCTTTTAACCTTTATGTTACCTTTATGTTTGCCTTTATGAGAAAAGAAAACCAGCTATTTAAAAAGCCTGTGGAAGTGGTCCTAAGGAGAGGCAGCAAATGAAGAAACGTGTTCAAGAGCATCAGTGAAAATTCTATAAGAAACAAGATAGTCTGTGGTGTTTGAACCAATACTGCTTCCTCTTTCCTTTTGTGGGTCTGTGAGATGGACAGATTCCAGTCTAGACTAGTGCACCCAACTCTCCTCTTTGCCAGCACCTGGACAGCTGGATTTGATCAGGGAAAGAGAGGCCTACCAAACCCACTGTGATCCCAGGGTAACTATGGGCATACCAAAACTTCAGCAATCGCCACCTAGGGGGACGGATGGATGATAAATGATGATGTCTTGGTCCTCATGGGAAGAAAGCCAGGAGTGCAGGTATTTTATTCCCTAGGAATAAGGGATCTAGAAAGAGCTCTTCTGGAATCAGAACAAAAATAAAACACTTGATCACAGAAACTGTTCCTTCAAAGGAACCAGAATTTGATTGTATTTTTTGTAGACCAATTTATGCCCCAGGGTATAATTTAAAGCAATAGAGCAATCAGCCATCAATTAGTGGAATTTAACAGCTGGGTTTGGTCAGGAAAAGAGAGTCTTGCCAAAACCACTGTGATCCCAGGGTAACTGTGGGCATAATACCAAAGCTTCACCTCCCAGAGGAATAATATCTGAAGCTTAGCAGTATAGAAGAATAAACTTCACTGAAAGAATCCAGCCAGTCACCAAAAATTAACTAGCAAATAACAAATAACAAGCCGCTAAAAAAGGGGGAGAGATATATCAGTACCCAGAGGTGCTATATTATCTAAAATGTCCAGTTTCCAACAATAGCAACAAATTATAAGGCATTAAAAAACCAGGAAAATAAGACCTATATACCAAACAGCAGTTTACTAAAACTGCCTGTTAGATAAGATGTCAGATTTATTAGGGGAAAAAAAAAAAACTTTAAAGAGACATTGTAAACATGTTCTCAGAAAGAAAGGAGCAGATAATCTTAAGTGGTAAAGGAAGGTATGATAATGTCACATCAAATTGAGAATACCAATAAAGAAAAGTTATTTTAGAGATGAAAATTATGGAGGTGAAAAGTAAAATAAGTGAAATTCATTAGAGAGCTCAACTACAGATTTGAAATAGCAGAAGAAAGAAAAAGCAAACTTGTAGATCAGTAGAGATCTGTGCAAACTGAAGAACAGAGATAAAAAAGAATAAAGAACTAAAAGCAGAGCCCAAGAGAAATTTGGGATACAGTGAATGCACCAAAATATGCATAGTGAGAATATCAGATGGAGGGAAGACAGGAAAAAAGAGGAGAAAAAATATATGAGGAAATAATGCATATATAAGCTTTGCAAACTTATTGAAAAACAATAGCCTACATATTCAGAAAGTTAACAAAATCCAAGTAGGGTAAACACAGATCTTCAGATAAACAGATCATGGTAGGAATGATGAAAATCAAAGTCGAGGAGAAAATATTGAAAGCATCAAGAGAAAAATGAGATATCACTTAAAGGAAATCCCAGTAAGAGTAGAGGTGACTTCTCAGGAGAAAACTGTTGAATTCAGAATGCATTGGGGTAACATAGTCAACATACTCAAAGAAAAAAAGTCTGTTAAGTAAACTCCTTTATCCCATGAAATGATCAAAAAGGAGGGGACCAAAAAGGAGGGGATGGGGTTTACCTCAGTTGGTAGAGCACTGCTCTGTACTTTCTGGGGACCCGGGTTCGATCCCCAGTACTGCAAAAATGGGAGAAGAAGGTGGCAATCTACTCTCAAAAACAATCCCAAAACAGTCAGCCATTGAAAACCCTATGAGGGTCACTATAAGTCAGACTTGCACATAACAATAACCACAATTGATGACAATCAAAGAACACAGTCGTCAGTATGGATTGTGCCTCAACATCAGCAAAACAAAAATCCTTACAATTTATAGTTTCGTGATAATTGGAAAAAGGATTGAGATTATCCAATATTTTGCTTTATTTGGTTCTACAATCAACACCCATGGAAGCAACAGTGAAGAAATCAAAAGATGTATGACATTGGGAAAAGCTGTTGTAAAAGACCTCTTTAAAGTGTTGAAAAGTAGAGATGTCACATTGAAGACTACAGTGCACCTGACTCATGCCATGGTATTTTCGGTCACATCATGTGGTTGTGAAAGATGAACCTTGAATAAGGGAAACGAGAAGAATTGATGCTTTTGAATTATGGTGCTGGAGATGAACATTGAATATACCATGGGCTGCCAAAAGAACCAACAAATCTATCCTAGAAGAAATGCAACCAGGGTGCTCCTTGGAAGCTAGTATAGCTAGATTACATCTGACATAATTTGGACATATTGTCAGGAGGGACCAGTCCCTGGAGAAGGGCATCATATTTGGGAGAGTGACAGGTCAATGAAGAAAAGGAAAACCTTCAACTAGATGAATTGACATAGTGACTGCAACAATGGGCTCAAACATCAAAAAGAGAATCGGGGCGTGTTTTGTTCTGTTGTACATAGGGTTGCTATGAGTTGGACCTGACTCAGTGGCACCTAAGAACAACTACTACTTTGAGGAGGCAACTCTTCCTTTATCATCTTTTGAATGTCTTCCAACCTGAGGGGCTCATTTTCTAGCACTGTATATGAGAGTGTTTCTCTGCTATTCATAGGGTTTTCAGTGGCTGATTGTT
The DNA here is from genome assembly GCA_007922755.1 of Pedetes capensis. NCBI lineage: Eukaryota > Metazoa > Chordata > Mammalia > Rodentia > Pedetidae > Pedetes > Pedetes capensis. Next base: position 19,620 of record VMDO01001361.1, on the reverse strand, counting down.
TCAGATTGCATTATCCACGTTGTTCTCCCTCGTCTCTCTTAGCTCTGTCTAGTCTGTTTCAGATCAGCTGAAACCCGTCCACCATGGGTGAGCCTGCTGGTATCTGTAATAGCAGTGGCATAGCTTTCAGCAACACGTAAGCCCCCACGGTACAGCAAACTGACAGACACCTGGGGGACAGGGAAAGGATACAGGTTAAAATTAGCCAAGGGAAGAAGTGCAGGGTCTAGGAGAAGTATCAGATACAGAGCTTTCATTTTTTCCCTGTGGAGACAGGATGTATTATTTTCCTTGTATTGATGTGTGACAGTATGCCCACAGTATTGCCTCAGGGAAGCTCATCTGAGCCTTTGTTTTCAGCGTTTTTATTTTACATAAGCCTGATTGCTTGCTTGCTTGATTGATTATTTATATGGTTGATCTCTGTGTCCAGGTCAGGTGATATTGATGACCCAGCACCCCACACTGAGTCACATTGGTGGATTTCCTGTTGTAGCTAGTCTCTCTACCCCACGACTATTTGGATTTGGCAAGTCTGACCCTAAGACATATTGTTAGACTCTTTGACGTTACCCAGTGCTTCCAGGTCTACTGCTAGAAGGCATAATATTCCATTAGTCCAGAGATTATCTCCCAGAAGCCAAGGCCTGGTTACACCTCTTTGGGCAAGGGCAAATTCTTTACTACACACAGCTTGAAGTATTTTCTATTAAACACAACTTATTTTGGTAGAACTCAATTTCACTTTGAATGTAGACAATTTAGTATCTTAGGTGTAATATGTCGTAAGTGTAAAAGTGGATTGTGAAGACTTGTTGTTTTGTTAGGTGCCGTGAGTCGTGTCCAACTCGTAGCGACCCTCACAGGGTTTTCAATGGCAGATTGTTTTCAGGATTGCCTCCGGAGTGGGTTGCCACATCCTTCTCCCATTTTTACAGTGCTGGGAATCGAACTCGGGACCTCAGAGACTGCAGAGCAGCGCTCTACCAACCGAGCTAAATCCCAGTCCTTTGAAGACTTAGTTTGTGTGAACAAAATATCTCATTGCTAATTTCTGTTGATTATGTGTTGAATTTTATAATGTATTGAATTAAATAAGTTATCAAAATTGACTTCAAAATGAATGATTCTTTTTTACTTTTAAAATGTGATTACTATAAAAAAATATACAACTGTATTTCTACTTGACAGTGCTGATCTAGATAGTTATGATAAGGAGAAGGGTATACTACTGTTGAGTATCCTTAATCCAAAAATTTGAACTTTGAAATGCTTTGAAATTGAAAACTTTCTGAGTGCCAACATGACAAAAAAATTTTTTTAAAAATTTGGGAGCATTTTGAATTTTGGATTTTAGATTATGGATAATTAGCAAAATCTACACAACTATTCCAAAATCTGAAAAACTCCAAATTGGAAATACTTCTAGACTCAAATATTTCAGTAAAGGATTGTTGTTGTTAGGTGCCATCGAGTTGTGTCCGATTCATGTTGTTGTTAGGTGCTGTCGAGTCAGTATCTGACTCATAGCGACCCTCATAGGGTTTTCAATGGCAGACTGTTTCGGGATTGCCTTGGGAGTGGATTGCCAGGTCCTTCTCCCATTTTTGCGGTGCTGGGAATTGAACTCAGGACCTCAGAGACTGCAGCGTAGCGCTCTACCAACTGAGCTAAATCCCAGCGTCCGACTCATAGCAACCCTTATAGGGTTTTCAATGGCTCATTGTTTCGGGATTGCCTTGGGAATGGGTTGCCATGTCCTTCTCCCGTTCAGTAAAGGATACTTAGCCTTTGTTAGAGTTTAGAATTTCATAGGTAGAATAATGTCTGGCAAGTTCAAGGTGTGACCATAAGAATAGTTGCTGAACTTGGATGGAGATTTATAGACCATTGGAAAGAAAGTTCAAATTGAGTTGTCAAATATATTGTTCTTGTAGATTTTGACATTATGTAGGTGACTACAACTGGGTTTCAGTATCTCTAATAAATATGAAGGCCAGAGAACTAGAAGAGGATTATACCAATTGCCTGAGTATGTGCCATAGTAACATGAAGCTAGTGGAACTTAGAAGAGTTTACTTTACTTCCAGATCTTTCACGGAATATTGTCGTCTTGCCCACTGGCATATAACAGAATTGTTAGCTGATTGAAAAAGGGACTGAATATGAGGTGTCAGGACACAGATATAAAAAGCCTTGCTGCCCATCTTTGCCCAGCTAGCTCCTACTTAGCATTTGTGACACATCTCAAATTTTATTCTCTTAGTGAACTCTGTTCTGATTTTGCCAGATAGTTAATTGACTTTTTCTTCTTTGCTTTGAGCATAATTTCTATTTCAACACTTTTGGGAGATTGTTGTTGTCATTTGTTTAGTATTTGCATTCCTAATTTCTTATTTACTGAAACAATACTAGACAATTTAGTCATTTGAATTATCATTTGTCCTCTGGTGGTTCTTTTGCCAGATCTTGCTGACTTTTTTTTTTTCTTCTTCAGTACTGGAGGGTTGGAATACTTAGGGCCTCATGCATTCTGTCTAGGCAAGTGCTTTACTACTGAGCTGCACTCCCAGACACTTTTTCATGTTTCATTTTGAGACAGGATCTTGCTAAGTTGCACAGGCTGCCTCTGTTCTCGAACTCACAATCCTCCTGTCTCAGCCTCCAGAGTCTCTGGGATTATAGATGTCCTCCAAGGAGCCTAGCCTGACTTCTGAATTATAAATTTAGGAGTGTTCTTGGGTTCATGTTCCTGGACCTCATTTCTATTTTATGCACATCTACTCCCTAGTAGATTTTACACCATTTCTTAAGCTATTGACTCCCAAAACTTAAATTTCTAGCTTGACTGCTCCACTAAACTCTAGATTTACATAGCTAGGTACTTACATAGCATCTCTACTTGGATGTCTAATAGACATTTCAATCTTACTGCATACAAAACTGAACTTCTTTCTATCTTTATGCAGTATTAGGGGGTTGAACTCAGAGTCTCGCACATGTTAGGCAAGTACTCTACTACTCGGCTGCACCCCTAGCTTTCATTTTGAGACAGTGTCTCATTAAGTTTCACAGGCTGCCTCTGGCCTCAAACTCGCAATCCTCGGCCTCAGCCTCCTGAGCTGCTGGGATCATAGGTGTGCACCACAGAGCCTGGCAAAATTGAACTTTTGATTTTCACTTTGCAACTTTCTATTTTTATCAGCCCTCATCTCAATAATGGCAAATCCATTAAGTTTTTCACTCTCAAAACCTCTGTAGAATCACTTGATTTCTTGTTTTTTGTCATACCTTACGTCAGATCCAGCAGCAAATCTTGGTGATTTTTCTTGCAGATATATGCTGAATTCAATCACTTATCACCACCTCCACCACTCCCTATCTGGTTTAAGACATAGTCATCTCTTGCTAGAATTACCACAGTAGCTTTTATACATTCTGAATCTGCACTGGCTCCCTTTTCACAGCTAGAGCATTCTACTAAGATGCAAGTGGGATCTTATCATTCGGTTATTCCTGTTGGCTTTCTCATTTGCTTGGAATAAATCTCCAGGTCTTACTTGTTGTTAGGTGCCTTGGAGTCATGTCCAATTCATAGTGACCCTTATAGGGTTTTCAATGGCTGATTGTTTTCAGGATTGCCTCCCGGGATTCCCATGTCCTTTTCCCATTTGGGGATGCTGGGAATCAAACTTGGGACCTCAGAGACTGTAGAGTGGCCCTCTACCAACTGAGCTAAATCCCAGCCCTCACAGATCTTACTGTGGCCTATAAAATGCCATATAATCTGGTTTCCAGCAAGCTTTGTGACTGTAGCTCCTAGCATTCTCTTCCTCTTCACATTATCACTTATTTCTTATGCATTTAATTGTTCTATATGTTCCCACATTAAAGCTTTTATATATTCCATTCCATCTTACTGAAATACTCTTTTTCTAGATAGCCACATGAGTCTTCCATTTCTTTTCAGTCTATTTTCCAGTGTTACTTCATTAGAGAGATCTTTGCTAGCCATTATCTAAACCTCATTCTTCCTACTGGGCCACTATTCTGTACCTGTCCTTCTTGCCTTGTTTTTTTCCTTGGTTCTTATAACCAGTTGACATTCATTCATTCATTCATTCATTTGCATACTGTCTTGCCTCACCAAAATGTAAGCCTCTTGAGAATAAGGACTTTGTCTTTTTTGACCCTTGCTAAATCTTAGAATGGGGCTGAGGTTTTGCTTAGTTGGTAGAGTGCTGCTCTATGCTCTCTGAGCCCTCGGTTCGATCCCCAGCACTGCAAATCCACTCCCAAAGCAATCCTGAAACAATCAGCCATTGAAAACTATAGGAGGGTCAGTATGAGTTTGTCCTGATTTAATGGCATCTAACAACAACAACAACAAATATTAGAATAGTGCACATAGAAAATACATGCTCAATAAATATTTATTGATCAGTTGAATGAAAGACTAAACAAATGAATAAAATATCAATTGATTTATAGCACTTAAATATTCATTTATTCTTTATTGTTTAATGCAGTGTCTTGACACAAAGCAAGTACTCTTTCTCAGTCAAGCACGGAATTTTCATGTTTTCCTGTAACGTATTTTTCTTAGATGAGGTTTTGACCTGGAGTAGAAAACACCTTTTTGTTTTCTGTTTAGCTCTGCAAAGAAAGCCATATAGCAAATTATGAATTCTAAGCAATGTAATAGGTTTCACTGAATGGTTATTAAATGAACGTTATTACTCATTCAATTGACTTATTGAGATGAATATTACATATTATTTAGCACTATGTTATAAAAGGGCAGCCATGACAATGTGGTCCTGTTCAGTATGACAAACAGAATTGAGAAACTGGTTAGTTTTATAAACCACTAAACTCATAATTTAATACTTCCACAATATGATTTCTTTAGATACATATCCCCAAACTTCCTACTTGAGACCATGCACTCATAAATCCAGTACTTTATCAAGTAAAGTTTCCTGAATACCATGTGGAACTCATGGACATTAAAAACAAATTGCTAATTTAGGAGGAGTCTGTTGAAATGTGAGTGATTTATTATGAACATTCTCAGTGCCTTAAAATAACATTTCCTAATGGTGCCACCATGTATGGAAACCAGAACTTATCACAGAGCCATTTATTTATGCCATGAGGCACACAAAGACTTACTAGTTGGAGAAGGAGTGGGAAAGACTGAATTGCATGACTATTGTGTACTACATAATGAGGCTCAATATTTCATTTAGTAATTTTATCTTGTTATCTCTTAGTTGTCCAAGAACACTAACATATTTATTTGAACCCACTAGTATGTGCTGGTTTGTTGTGGCTTTTTATTTGTTTATTTTTGGTTGCTGCAGCTTTTTAAAAACATGTTTTTGTTGCTCCTCAACCATCTTTATATCTTAACAACTAAACTACTGTTTCCCCATTAAATTATTTGTCCTCTTCAACCATGTAAACTATTTGCTAAGGCTCTATTAACAGAAGCAAATAACCATACTATTGAATGTTATCTAGTCACTCTAAATCAAAACAATTTGTCCATTTCCTTCCTTTCTCAATTTCCCATTCATTATCTCTATTTTTATCTTATTTTCTTAATACCAGACATAGCTAGTATTTATATATAAAACCTACCCAAAATGTAGGAGGAAGACACCCATGCTTTGACCTCACTTTATTGCAGAACGTCCATTCATAGTTGTCTAGTCATCCTGTCGTTTCTACCATGACATAAAAATAAATAATACATATTTTTGCTGTATTGAATATATATAAATCCCAAAGGAATATTTTTGCCTGGTTCCTATATTCATACTTTTCCTGAAGGTTTATTTTAAGCTGTTTTTTAACTCTTTTTGTAAAATGTAATTTCTCTGACAAAGGGAAACTAATAGAAATATAAAGTATAATTTTCAGAAATATTGGAGTTTACATAAAGAGATTTTATTTCATATTTGGTATAATTGCATGTTTCAGTATGACTTCAAACTTTGACATCTTGAAGATATTTCATGTATGTGCGTGTGCATGTTTGCGAGAGAGATGTTGAGAGATTGAGATTCCGTTTTTAAATATATAAAATTTATAAAACAAGATTGTTTTAACCATTTTCAAGATTATGTTTCAGAGAAATGAAATACATTTACATTAATCTGCTGTCATCAACACCACCATCTATCCACAGAATTCTTTTCATCTTGCAAAATGGAAAAGCTACATGTATTAAACAGTGACCCTTCATTCCTCCTTCCTCAGCCCCTATCAACCATCATCATTCTTTCTGTCTCTGCATTTGACTACTCTGGGTATGGTATGTAAGTGGAATCATACAGTATTTGTCCTTTTCTGACTGGCTTATGTCACTTAGTGTAAGGGACTTAAGGTTTATCCACGTTATAGCATGTCAGAGTTTCCTTTCTTCTTAAGGCTGAATAACATTCCACTCTCTATTGCTCACCATATTCGTGCACACCCGAGAGCACACACACACATGCACACCATGTTTTGTTTGTTTATTCATCTAGTGATAGACACTTGGATTTCCACTTTGTGGCTATTGTGTATAACACTGCTAAGAGGGAATGTAGGTATAAAAATGAAAAATACCACTTTTGCAATAGGCATTTCCAAACATATGCAAGGGGAAGGAGGATAGTATAATACACCCTAATGTACTCATCACCTAGTTTTGATAATTATAAACATTTCCTATTTTTGTTTCATTCTTTTCCCCAACTTTTCCATATTTTTTATTTTGATAAAGTATTCAAGGCACTGTATGATTTCAATAATAAATAATACTTTTCTTATATATTAAGGATTTTTTTAAAAAGCCTTAACCATACCTATCTCAAGATCACTAATCTTGTTTTTTTTTACTGTAACCAACTGTTAAGCCTATATAATAAATTCTTAATTTCAGATATTTTGCAGTTTTAGACTATCTATGGATTCTACGGCTGGGATTTGGCTCAGTGGGTAGAGCGCTGCGCTGCAGTCTCTGAGGACCCGAGTTCAATTCCCAGCGCCGCAAAAACGGGAGAAGGACCTGGCAATCCACTCCCAAGGCAATCCCGAAATACTCAGCCATTGAAAACCCTATGAGGGTCGCTATGAGTCGGATACCGACTCGACAGCACACAACAACAACAACAACAACATTGGATTCTACATATTTTAGAGATTCTGATTTTCCCTTGAAAAACTCTTTTTATCCTTTTTTATCTTTTCATGTGTTTAACATAGTAATTACATTTATTTTGAGTTCATGCCTGCTAACTCCAGGTATCTTAACCATCGCTGGTCTGCTTTAATTGACTTTAATGTCTGGATTATTGGTCACTTTTCCTGCTTCTTTTCATGTCTAGTAATTTTCATTGTATGTTGGACATGAAAGGTGATTGTTGTAGAGATTCTGGATTGTTATCTTCTACAGTGCTGAGTTTGTTCTGCCAGGCAATTAAACTACAGGTAGATCACCTTGATCCTGTTGAGGCTTGATTTTAGTTTTTGTTGTTGTTGTTGTTGTTGTTGTTGTTAGGTGCCGTTGAATCGGTATCCAACGCATAGCGACCCTCATAGGGTTTTCAATGGCTGACTGTTTTTTTGGGATTGCCTTGGGAGTGGATTGCCAGGCCCTTCTCCCATTTTTGCGGTGCTGGGAATTGAACTCGGGAACTCAGAGACTGCAGCGCAGCTCTCTACCCACTGAGCCAAATCTTGGCCCTGGTTTTGTTAGGGTGGTGCTATTTCAGTTTTGTCTTTACTGGTATGGTATAGTCCTTATTGCACTGGCATGGTTTTTTGGGATCACAGCTGAGTGCCTAGAGTATTCACTAAGACCTCTTTTAAGCTGAAGTCCAGCATCCCCTGAGCCCTGTGTAACCTCTGAAAATTTCTGGGTGACTCTTTGCCTCCTGCAGTTGTTTTCTGCTCAACCTCTTATAGTCTTATTTTGGATACACACAACTGAAATCTGAGTGGAATTTCTGTGGTAATCTTTTGAGTGGTGGTGGGACAGAACTGAGAGGTTGAATCCAGGGCTAAGCAAGTACTCTACCACTGAGCAGCGCCTGCAAGCACCCTTTTTTTTTTTTTTCTTAAAGAGGAGATCTTACTGAGTAGCACAGATTACCTCTGGCCTTAGATTTGAGATCCTCCTTCCTCAACCTCCTGAGTAGCTAGGATTGCAGGCACAGGCCATGGGGCTTGACTCTGTGCTAACATTTGATGCTCTTTCTGTAGTTCCCCTTTTCTCTAGCTGTCCCCTAACTCTGATTTCTGTTAATTCTACTCCAACCTACTTCTCTTTGCCTGGATTCTGTTTCCCTTGGTGGTGGTTTAGGGTGAATATGAGCTTACCTGTTGTACTTCATTTTTCTGAAGAATTGTAGCTTTGAGTTTGTTATTGTCCAATGCCTGCAAACAATCCAACTTTCGTAGTTGGTTAAAGTAGGAGAGTAAATCCAATATTAGCTATTCTGTCATAATCAAGACCAAAGTCTACAATACTGTTATTATGCCCAACAACATTAACAATAATTTCTTACTACTGTATAATAAGACATCTTTAGGCTTCTACAAATATCTCAAAATGTCTTTTCATAGTTTACTCAAATCATGATGCAATAAAATCCTTACACCCAGTGAATTGATAAGTATCTTAAATATTTTTATAATATATAACCTTCTTATCCTGTCAACACACACTTTTTTTTTAATGCCATTTGTTGTTGAAGAAACTGAGTTGTTGTCTGGCCTGGTGGCACATGCCCATATTTCCAGCACTCTGGAGATAGAAGCAGGAGGATTGCCTGGGCTACATAGCGAGAACTTGTCTCAAAAAACCAAAAGCAAAATAAAACAAAGGAACTGGATTGTCTTGTAAGATTTCTTATAGTCTGGGTATAGCTGATGATATTTTTATTGTGTCATGCAACCTAATCTTCTAGCTCACTGTTTCTTATAAAATGGTAGTTATATTTAGGAATTTGGTTAAAAAGAGGTAGAATTCTTTTGGGAGCAGGCAGGAATACGTCATAATTTTCCTATTACATCACTTCAGGTATTGTCTAATGTCTGTTTTTCTCACTTTCAGTGATATTTAGAATAATCTGTTGGTTTTAGGTATTGTTCATGTAATGCATCTCTTTCATGTAATGCATCTTACAAAGTTTCCCACCAACTTTTGCCAGATGTTTTAGCTGCCCTTATTACCATATATTCTTAAATTGAATCTATACCCAAATCTAATCCACTTGCACACATTGTGTTGTCCTTATAGCATGTACAGTGATCCTATAATTTCCCCAAAACCCATCTCTCAACCACAAATCTAATTCACATGAGATTCTATTTCACATCTGATTTTTTAGCCCTCTAAACTGTTTGAAAGGGCATGGATTAGATTGAAGAACATATTGTATTTAGGATTCTGAGGCAGAAAGCCAGAGGCAGCCTGTGACCTTTCAACTTTTAGAAATTACTTTTTCTTCTCTTTGACTCAATTCTGATTGTTGTTTTAGTTGCATAAAACATTACCTGTTTCCAGAGTTTAAGCTATGAGACAATCCCTCTATAAGCAACCACTTTCATAAGTTTTTAATTTAACATTAATTCTTTTGGTAAATATAAGCAAATATACACAAACGTATGTTTGTATTTCCCCTTCCTTCCTATACAAATGGAAGCATACTGTACATATTTTTCTACACTTTCCAGGGATTTAAGGATAGACACCTAATACTATAGAATATGCCTATCAGCCATTGCTAATATGTTGGTATAACATGAAAAACATTTGTACTACCTCCGGAAAATCGAAGAACATTCTTGAAAGCCTTTTGGAATATATGAGATTCTTTATTACAGGTTGCCTGTTGTTAGGTGCCATCAAGTTGGTGTCCAACTCATAGCGACCCTATGTACAACAGACAAAACACTATTGTCAGTGCTTCTCTGCTATCCATAGGGTTTTCAGTGGGCTGAGTGGTTTTGGGAATGGATTACCGAGTCCTTCTCCCAAGTCTACAACACCTGGTGTTCCCAAGTTGTCTCCCATCCAACTACTAACCAGGCCCCACCCTGCTTAACTTCCAAGATTTGCCGGGATTGGACACCACAGTGGTACGGCTGCAGGCCAAGCTGCCTGAGCTTATGCTTATTCTAGTAATATTTTTTAAGCAGGTATAAGAAAATAAATATTTCTTTATACATTAATATGAATGGGCTTGATATCAAAAGGATAACACTTTTTAAAAAGACCTTGGTTTGCAAACATTGTTTAGTGGCAAAATGAAGAAAGTGTTTATGTAAAAGTTTATAGTCAGCCCTTCTTGGGTTCTACATCCACAGATTCACTCAGTCGTAGATTTAAAGTATTTGAGAAAAAATTGCACCTGTACTACATATGTAGTCTTTTTCTTGTTCTTATTCCCTAAACAATACAGTATAGCCATTATTTACATAGCACTTACACTGTATTAGCATTTAAGGTATGCTAGAGATGATTTAAAATGTATAGGAGGATGTGCACAAGTTATATGCAAATACCATGCCATTCTATATAAGGACTTAAGCATCTGTGGATTTTGATATCCTAGGAGGTCCTGGAATCTATTCGTTATGGAGTCTGAGGGACAACTGCATTCTTTTCTCTGATTGATATGGAGTCAATTTATAATTTTTAGGCATTCATCATGCAGAACATTCTTTTATATGTAGTAAGGAAGCATAAAAAGCCAGACATGGTAGTGCATACCTGTAATCCCAGCACTCAGGAGGCAGGGACAGGAGGATCTCTAAGTTTGAAGTCAGGCTGGGCTATTATAGCAAGTTTCATGCCAGCTGGGGCTACATAGTGAGTCCCTGTTTCAAACAAAACAAAACATATGCAAGGTTCTACACTCAATTATCCAGTGCTACAAAAACAAAAGTGACAGATGATTTAAATACACAACAACTGGTTGGATCTCAAGGATATTATGATGAATGAAAACGGCCAATCTCAAAAGGCCAACTATTGTATGATTCCATTGAGATAACTTTTTTTTTTTTAAATGCTGTACTGGGGGTTGAACCCAGGGCCTCGTGCTTTCATGCTTTGTAAGTGCTGGACCACTGAGCTGCTGCCTCCAGCCCATTTTTTAACTTTTCGAGACAAGGTCTCAATAAATTATGCAGACTGCCTGTGGTCTTGAACTTGCAATTCTGCCTCTACCTCCCAAGCTGCTGGGATTACAGGTGTGTGCCACTGCGCCTGGCTGAGATAACATTCTTAAAATGGCAAAATTATATAGATGGAAAACAGATTGGTGGTTTCCAAAAGTTACGGGTGGAGGGGAAGAGGAGAGCAAGTGTGAGTTTAATAGGGATCTTTGTGGTGATAGAGTTTTTGTATATCTCATCTTATTTTGGAGCAGGGGAAGAGACAAAGTTTATTTATATTTGCATGTTTACTGTGGGAATACTCACTAATGAGTTACTCCAAATAGTTCTGTGTCTTGATTGCAGTAGTAGGTCAATATATCTACACATATGATTAAATGACAGAGAAGCAGGGCTTGGTAGTAAACACCTGTAATCCCAGCACTCAGGAGGCTGAGGCAGAAAGATCACAAGTTCAAGGCCAGGCTGGGCTACATAGCAAGTGAGACCCTGTCTCAAAAAGCCACATGCTGGGAATGCAGCTCGGTGGTAGAGCTCTTGCTAGCATGAGGAAGGCCCTGGGTTCAATTCCCAGCATCTCAAACAAAAACAAAACGAAACAAAAAGACATGTAAGTATACACACATTGTTCCATGTCAGATTATGGGTTTTGATCTTGTTTTATAATTATATAAGAATCATTGGGGAAAGCAGTGGAGGATACGCAGGACCTGTTTGTACTATCTTTACAACTTCCTGTGCCTCTGTAATTATTTAAAAAGGAAAAGGGATAAGGGGGGAAAAAAAAGCTAGTGTTGCCTGTAATCCCAGCATTCAGGAGGCTGAGGCAAGAGGATTTCAAGTTTTAGGTCATCCTGGACTACATAGGCAGACTGTCACGAGAGATTACCCTGGGTACTGTTTTGAGAGCAGATACAGAAAGCCAAGGGCAGAATCAGGGATTCTAGTTGGGAGTAACATTAGGAAAGGATTGCAATAATCCAGAAGAGAGACAATGGCTATTTAGCTAGTTTGGTGGCACTAGAGAGGGACAGGCCTGCAGGTGTACCATTGTGGCGTCTGATCCCTTCAGATCTGGGAAGCTAATCAGAGTCGGGCTTGGTTAGTACTTGGATAGGAGACTGCCTGGGAACACCAGGTGCTGTAGGCTTGGGAGAAGGACCTGGCAACCCACTCCCAAAAAACAGTCAGCTACTGAAAACCGTATGAATAGCAGAGAAGCACTAATACTGTTTCTCCTGATGTACATAGGGTTGCTAAGAGTCAGGCACAGACTCGACAGCACCTAACAACAGAGAAGGATGGAGACAGGATGAGGAATAGCTGAATTCTAGATATGTTTTGAAGGTGGCGTTAATAGAATGTGCTGAGGAGTTGGCTATTGAGTATGAAAGAAAAAGAAGAATGAACAAAGACACAAAAGATTTTGTTCTAGGCAACTAGAAGAATGAGAAAAAGTTGTAACAAGAAGCAGCAACACATCAAGAAGGTTTGTCTGAGATAGTTGAATTCCAGTTGGATTCTTACCCAGGAAACAAAGCAATGAGCCTCTTATAGTCAGAGGGCAACATGGGCCTTGGAGTTAGAGGACAAAAGGATATTAAAGTGAGTGGGTTTTGTTTGATTGGTTTTGGTTTTGGTTTTTAAAAGAAGGAAGGGAGGGAGGAAGGAAGGAAGGAAGGGAGGGAGGGAGGAAGGGTACACTTTTGTTAACCTGCTCACAGGCAGCTGAGTTATTTTGGCCTTGCCTTGGCTCTTTTGGAAAGAAGCATTTGTTTGATAAACAGGAAGTCATTTCCATGGGTGTTGGAAGAAGGAATGATAGAACTGAGTGATGGGTAGCCACACAAGAGTAGCATATATTGTGCCTTTACTTCTTTCTAGGGTGGCTTTACTATTCATCCTGAGAAATGCAAAGTGTTTGCTCATTGCTTGACCTACTGTCAGGGTCTGTTTCTTTATAGCCGTGTTTTCTATCAGTTGTGAGTTGTCTAGTTTGCAAGTAAATGGTGACACTATTTGCTCAGAGTGGAAAAGTGACTTATTTTAAGAAATGTTACCTCCCTACAGCTATCCCATTAGTGGCATACTTCTGACATTTCAGTGAAGCTGGTCTAGGAAAGTGAAGACTGGCTGATGTGTGTTTTTGTTCTTTGAAAGGTTATACCTGAATGTACCAGAAGATATTTTTTTCCTGAGTAAGACTGTGACATTATAGCCAATTCTGAAGCAAACTTTATGTGCTGGTGCTCTACTATCTTTGAAACTGCAGAATCCATTCCTTGTTCTAATAATATTAACCCCCAGGGGGTATATAAATCTCTTAGTGTCACTAACTTTAAAAATATTTCACGAGGAAGAAGATAAAGATTAAAGATATTCCAATGCCAAGTGACTTATAATGATTGGAAAATGAGAGAGAGAACCTAGACTCGACTTTTCTTTTTCTTTCTTTCTTTCTTTTTTTTTTTGGCGGTACTGGAGGTTGAACCCAGGGCCTTGCACTTGCATGCTTTGCAAGTGCTGGACCACTGAGCTGCACCCTCAGCCCTTTTTTAAAAAAAACTTTTTGAGACAGAGTCTCGCTAAGTTTCTCAGACTGCGTCTGGTCTCAAACTTGCGATCCTTCTGCCTCTGCCTCCCGAGCCTCTGGGATTACAGGCGTGCGCCACCGCACCCGGCTCTAGACTCTATTTTTGACAAGATCTTGAAGCAGAGAAAAACTGAGAGTCATCCCATCCCTGTGTGGTTTTAGATTGCTAGAGTGAAGTTGTGGTAGAAGAAAACTTTAAATTTGCCCAGACCTAAGTAGATGGCCTGCAGCCGTAGCCCTGGGGCATCCAATCCCGACAGATCTTGGAAGCTAAGCAGGGTCGGGCCTGGTTAGTGCCTGGATGGGAGACCGCCTGGGAACACCAGAAGCTGTAGGCCTGGGAGAAGGACCTGGCAACCCCTCCCAAAACTTAACCTGCCATTGAAAACCCTATGAACATCAGAGAAGCACTGACAATAGTGTTTCCCCTGTTGTACAGAGGGTCGCTATGAGTCGGATACTGACTCGATGGCACCTAACAACAACAACAACAACTAAGTAGATAAATAGATAAGTAGTTAATTGATGATGGAAAAGGACTTAGTGCGATAGACTTTATGTGGCAGGTGTATCATGACATTTGTCTAGATGGGAGGAAGAGTAGCAGTCTGCAAATACTGGAAGCTAGGGTCCTGACTACAGTGTGGGTTGAGAGGGACTGAGGGAATGGATGGTATTTGTAGCCTGGACTTAAGAGAGCTATCTCACTAAATTGCTTAGAAGAAGTAGAACAACTCTTTAGAGTTCCTTGCCACTGGGGTTTATCCTGACACAGTTCAAACTATATTTTATTTTGAGTATTGAATGGATTCAGGAGCCATTTTGTTTCCTTTGTCTTCTGAAAGTACCCTGGTGTTTATTTGAATGCTACCATAATGCGTTAAATCTAGGCCAAGCTACTTCTCTGGGTTTTTTCATTGAAAGTGAAATATTACACTTGCACTTTAATTTTTGCTGCCCGCCTATTGAGCATATAGGAACATAAAGCATCCATTTGTCAGGGGGCAGCTGAAAGGCAATTTTCAGCAGGGACTGAAAACCACTTCAGGTTGTTTACTTTCTGGCACATCTGCCAGACTCAGTAGGTTTACACTGAAAGCAAACTGAAAGGGGTGGATGGGAGGTGGGGGCAGACTGGCAAAAATAAAATCTGAGGCTCAGGTGTAAATGAGATTGAGCCACTAAGACAGATCTGTGTGTGCAGTAGAGCACAGTGCTACCAAAGAGGAGAAACCTTGAACACCAAACACAACACAGTGGCTAGCATGGAATAACTAATATTTGTAATTAACTTTTTTTTTTAATGATTCGTATGTGATTTGTATAGCTTCTCTTTTTTTCCCCAATATTGGGAGTTGAACCCAGGGCCTCATGTGTGTTTTGCAAGTGCTCTACCATTGAGCTGCGCCCCTAGCCCATTTTTTTACTTTTTAAAATTTGAAACAGGGTCTCACTAAGTTACACTGGCTGCCTCAGCCTTTAACTTGTGGTCTTCCCTGCTTCAGCTTCCTGAGTTGCTGGGATTACAGTTATGCGCCACTGCTCCTGACTGTATGTCTTCTTATATCCGTAATTATAGGAGTACTTAGGTGACATTGGGGAAAGTATCATAGTTTAAGCTGTGTGTAGTTTAAATATCATAGTTTTACCCAGTGTGCTACTACAAATACCTTTTAACCAGGCCCATTAACAATGACAATTGATTATATAGAATAATCACATTTAAGCACTATAGAATCTCGAAGAACTTTTTGATCTACTAATGAAATGCTTAAATATTCTCTATATAGTATTGAGTGGATCTTTTAAAATATGTGTTTTTAAACACCTTTGAAAATTAAAGTTTTGTCACATGATAACTCTTAATCAAAGTACAAGTTTATCCCCAGATATGCCTATCTTCCTTTGGTTTGGGCATGCAAGTTTGCTTCTGTTTAGCAGATGGAGAGTTGGAGGTATTGGCGGTGTGAATGTTTTATCCAAGGATAACCAATGTGTCATTGTAGAAATAAACAAAACTAGGCTGAATTCTACCAGCTCCTGGACTTTATAACAGTTTTGAGAATCTTCCAATCATTTTAGGAAAATAAGGCACTTAAAAATTTATAAAGAATTTTTTAATAAAGAAAATCACTTATTTTGGAAATCATGAAATTAATCATTCTGTCACACTTAAGAAGCTCTTTGATTGTCACATTTAAAAAGTGCTTTGATGTGTTCTGGTAATTAGTATTTACTGCCAGACGAATGTCTCTTGGGCATTTTAATTAATGGGTGGCTTCGTTAAAGGAGCTTCTGATGGTAAACCTTCCTAAGAGTTTATTTTTATGTTACTCAAGAATAGCTGTTCTCTTCAAAGCTCTTTAATTAGACAAAGTTTAGCAACTAAAACATATTATTAGAATAATTAGGCCCCTCCTAAGAGAAATAGAGGGTCAAAGGAGGAGGTACTGTTAGAGAATGACCTCTTATAATGAAATGTAGTGTTCTACATCTGATGAATGTTCAGTTACTTAATAGCTTATGTTGTTACTATCCGTAGTCAAGGACTTTGTGTTGTTTAAAGTTCATGTGTTATATCCCATCAGAAGCCTAAATGAACCAGAGTGTAAGCTCTTTTATCACTCTCTCTAAACTATATAGGAATCCACATTCTGGTTCTTTAATTTCCTTGCCAAAGACTTATTTTTTCCTTTATTCTATTAAGTTGGTAACGGTGGAAAGAGCAGTGATTGTTTTTGAGGGAAATACTTGAAATATCTTGTGTCTGGTAAACAAAAATTATGCCAGTTCTTTTTATTTTTAGAATTTTTTAATTAGTAATTTTTAAAGTTAGCATACAAATTAATGGGTTTCATTATGACATTTCCATACGTGCATATCACAGTACATTGCACATATTCACACTGCCCCTTTCCTAGCTCCCACCTCTTGCTGATACCAGTTCTTTGGAAGAGGCCTTGCCTCACCTTGCCACACTGCTCCCCACGTCTCTCCTCTCTTTTCCTCTCCTCTCCCTCCACTTCTCTTCTCCTCCCTTCCCTTCCCTTCTTTTCCTTCCTCTCCTCTTTTCTCCTTTCCCTTTCTATCCTGTCATCTCCTCTCTTTGTGCATGTGTGTGCATGCGTGTGCGTGCGCGTTTTGAGACAAGGTCTCATTCTGTGGCCCAGGCTGGCCTCAAACTGATCAGCCTCCTGCCTCAGCCTCCTGAATTCTGGGACTACAGGGATGTGCCACAATACCTGGCTTGTGGGGTCTTTTAAACTATCTACTTGCAAGGCATGTTTTTTTGTTTGTTTTGGGGGAGGTTTGGTGCTGAGGCTCGAACCTATGATTCACCTCCTACCCTAAAACAAGTTCCTAAAATTACTATAGCATTTACACTCCAAAATTTTAGGTTCCTTGTGGTCAAAATGCAGTTTGAATTTTTAAAAAATAATCTGCCAAATCGATGGATTGTTACTTGGCTCCCTTTCTTCATCCTTCTCCGTTTCTAGCCCTAAGCTTTCAGTCTTGGCAGTCATCACTAAGTAATAATATTTTACCCTATAGTTTCTTATTGTTACTGAAAAAAAAAAAAAGAATATAATGATATTCCTGACTGGTCCTGTGGGTGAATGAGATGTCACCAAAACAATTGGATGATTTTATTGAAACTACTGTTAAACAAACAATGATACATTTATTAATGTTGTCTAATTTTTTGCTTTCCCTCTACCTCAGGATGCATATTGTGGCAGTTATATCCCTTTTCCAGCTAGATGAGTTGACTAAAGGACAATGCTAATAAGACTGCTAGAAATTTCAAACAGAACGTACTATATCACAACTAACATTTCTGACCCTATCTGCTGTGATGACCTGGATGTGTTGTTGGTTTGGTGAAGACCTAGGTCAAGCGTGTATATATCACTGGCTCAGTGTAACCTACTACCATTATTGGACAATACTTAAAGAATTTGCTGTGCTGATTATAGATCTGTCAATTTAGTTTTTTTTTTTTTTTTTTTTCTTTTTTTTTGCGGTGCTTGGGGTTGAACTCAGGGCCTCGCGCCTGCGTGCTCTACAAGTGAAGGACCACTGAGCTGCACCCCCAGCCCTTTTTTTTTTTTTTTAACTTTTTGAGACAGGGTCTTGCTAAGATACACAGACTTCCTCTGGTCTCGAACTTGCAATCCTCCTGTCTCACCTCCCAAGCTGCTGGGATTACATGTGCTGTGATTACATGTGTGTCACCACGCCCGGCTGTCAATTTACTTTTTTTAAATCTCAGGGTTGTGTGGATAATAGTATTACAGAGTTTATCACATTTAAATTCTTTTGTTATACTTCAGCAATATGTCCAATGAAATTATTGCATTTAAATTGGCAGAAACTTCATTTGGTTTTCTATTGATGTTATGTGTGAAATGTAATAACATAGTTCTAAGAACATTTGGTAAGCTCAACAATTGCAGATATAAAGATGTGATCATGTTACTAAGCGACCAAAGAAGTATGTTTTATGTCAAATTGTAGAACTTTAGGGAAGCAGAAGAGATACTAGCCTAGGCAGAGTCCTGTGTAAAGCAGTTTTTCCCCCTTGGTAGTGTCTGCTCTTTCCTAAAATGATTGGGTTTTGGACCTCTGATTTTTGACTCACCTTTTGACACAGGTCTGTCTTACTTATCTTCTGATACTTATTTCCACATATATATTTGCTTATATATATGTAATCCTTTGCAGTGGGGATGTGATAAGGAAGATGTTGAGTGTTGATCTTGAAAAATATCATGAAACTCTCAGGAAGTTTTTCTTATGGCAATGCAATTATATTCTTATACACACTCAGGCATAACAGAATTCATACTTAAAATAGTTTGGACTCTTTACTGATGAGTGTTTTTTTTTTTTTTTTTTTGGACATTTTTAATGTACACCTTAATGTGATTCTTTCTGACATGCTTTACTGATTAGTTTTTATAGCTATAAGCCAGGATTGTGTGTTCTTCTCCTTTTGTTTGTTTCATTTCTTTAATGCCGTCATTTAGTGGGATCCCTATGCATCCCTTAAGTCTACCTTTTGAAATTATACCAGTATCCAAAATGAGAACTGACTGTGCTGTTCTTCAACACAGACCACCTGGTGGCCCATGGTAGAATGGCAGAAAAGGAAGCCCGGCGGAAGTTCAAACAGATCGTCACAGCTGTATATTTTTGTCACTGTCGGAACATTGTTCATCGTGATTTAAAAGCTGAAAATTTGCTTCTGGATGCCAATCTGAATATCAAAATAGCAGGTGAGAAGTGTGCTAAAATGGGAAATAGGGGCAAAGCAGCTTTCCTTTGGAGTTCTTTTTGTTTGTTTTTTGACACAAGGTCTCACTGTGTAGCCGAGGCTGGCCTGGGACTCAACTGTGTAGAGCAGGCTGCCCTCGAACTTGCATTGATCCTTCTGCCTCTGCCTCCCAAGTGCTGGGATTACAGGAATGCGCCACCATGCCCAGCTCCTTAAATTAAGGGATTGTTTCCATCAATTCAGAAAGAACTATTGTGAAAAGCTTTTCTTTTTCTTTTTCTTATACGGAGGTTTGAGTAACACTAGGCTACACCTCAAGCCCCAGGATTTTTTTTTTAATAGCTTGAAAATTGACAAACCTTCAAAATACACTGATTTTTTTTTTATTAGAAATTTTTAATGTACATCATAATGTGATTCATTTTGACATGCTTTTCGTTGTGACAATTTTCATATATGCAATTTGATAAGCATTATTCATATAGGTTACCCCTTACCCTCCTCTATGTTTCCCCCCTCCCCCCTTCCTATCTAAGTTTCCCATCCAAGTCTTCTCTATCTTTTACTATAT
>VMDO01001360.1:192816-213515 GCA_007922755.1 Pedetes capensis | reverse complement strand
CATATTTCAAATTTGTGCCTGTAAGTTTGTCATTAATCTCTTAGATTTATACTTATATAGTCTTATATCAGTCTCATTCTTGAATTCATCAGAATCTCTAGACTTGAAATATTAGAATGTGTATTTAAGTTTTTGTTTTTAAAAATGTATACTAGTCAAGCAGTATGTCATTTTTCTGAAATCCTCAGAAAATATAGAAATAGAAACTAAAATTAAATGAACTTTTATTGGTCAGTTATTTTGCCAAACATCAAATGAATGTTTTAGTTTATATAAATATACATTTGTATTATCTCATTTGATCTTTAAAGTAATCATCTGATGCAAGTGTCATTAACTTCATATGCAGATAAAGGAACCATAGGGGGCAGATATCATAGAATCATAGTAGTGAGATGTGGATGCAGCTAACAGTTTTCTGACCCAGCTGGCTGAAGCAAATTGAGTTATAAGACCTATGGTCAGCGGTCCAGGGTTGGGACAGGAACCTCAGGGGCTAAGCTCTCCTTTCCTCTCTGCCAGTGGAGCATGTTGGTTTTCTTCTCGATGCTTGTTGTCTTGTTGTTATACAGTGGCTGCTCACTGATATGTCCCCTTGGCTGAAGGAAGGCAGCAGAGCAAGACAGACTTTCTTCTGGTTAGAAAGAGGTGATAACTAGTGAGGTTTTGTTTTTATTTTATGGAATATAGAAGCCGTTCTGAGGGTCTTCCTGCATCTAATTGACCAGAATTAGGTCTCCAGCAAAAGAAGCTGGGAAATGGAGTAGTAGAGCTAGGTAAGCCTGACAGTAGAGGAAAAGCAGAGGGGGAGGGTGCTGTGAATGATTGGGGGGTAACCATTCCACAGTGGCTGCCACAAGTCTCAGGTCTGGGCTAAGTGATCGCCTAAAGCCAGGTTCTCCATTTGTAGAAGATGGAGCATTGCTAGAATTATGATTAAATAAGCTGGTTAGTGCAGAGGAATTCTAAAGTAAAATGCTTGACATTTAGTAAGTGGCTTCCATGAAGTGTAGTGCCACTGCTCAGTTTTTGTCTTTTTGTTTCAATGTAAACCTATGTGCTTGTTTTTCTTTCTTGGTTTTTATCCCCTACCCCACGTGCTGGGGATTGAACCTAGAGCCTCAGTGTATGCTAAGCAAGCACTTAACCCATTGAGCTAACCCCCTTGCCCTAATGTAAAAAAATTTTAAAGTTCAGAAAAATAAGCAATGAAGTGTTTGTCATTGAAGTTTGTTTCCTAAGGTTTTATGTTTTTTCAGAATATTTTTTTTCAGTTTGAGATTGTCATAATGTAACATTAGTTATAGTTTTTAAAAAACTGAAAGTGTTAAGATGATTTTCCATACATAACTAGCTTATTTAAATGGAGTGCAACCTTACAGAGAAGGAATTTTCCTGTCTAAACTCTGTCCTCCTATTTTAGGATTATTTTGCTGGCACTTCACAAATTTTCTAAGAGTCTTTTTACACACCCTTCCTATTTTGGCTCACATCCCTATCATTTTTACCATAGTTGTTGCAATATTTAGTATTTTAATTGTCATTATGAGAAAGAATGCTGTTGATTTTCCTCTTAGTTTGATCTGTTTCAGCATCTGCTGTCCATTTAAATCTTCGAAACTTGGCCAAGTCATAGAAGAGACACTAGTAAGATAGATCTCATTACAGTAGCCATCTGTGCCACTGTGACAGGTGTTCTTAATAGGATCTATGTGTATGATTTGTGTGTGTGTGAAGATATTAAAAAGTGTTTCATATTGTTTGGCTTTGATTTTTCAGAAATTGCTATTTTTTAAATTAAGGCTTTGTACAAATTTAGTATCTCTTAACCAGGGACATATAGATTTTTCTCTTTTTTTCTTGTTTTAATCCACAGAGACCTTTCAGTGGATGCAAATTTGAAATTCAGTTAGTTTGTCTTTTGCATTTTATTTGCTGTACTAACAAATGACTATTATTACTGCCAGAAAAAATTTTGCTGATCCTTTGATGCAACAGGAGGAAATACATTTTTGAAGTATTTTCATTACTACTTTTGAACTCCTTGGCAACTAGACTAAAAGTGTTTGATTCCTTTAGTTGTCTAAAGTTAGTTTTGATTTACATGGTAAAACACCCTACAGTGAGTCTCTTGGGTAATTTCCTAAAAAGAAGTTTTAGAATAAGCATTAGTTATTATAGATGTTGTGTTGTTTTAGTAGATTTAATGGTTCAGTAAAATTCTCAATATTTTTTGTCATGTGCTGTTTATTAACAAGATACATATGTTTAAAATAACTTACATTTTAATTTTTCATAGACAATGGGATGAACAGTTGGATCCTCGACTAAATGCAAAACAGAAAGAAGCTGTCCTGGCCATCACCACTCCACTTTCCATCCAGCTGCCGCCTGTCCTTATCATTGGACCCTATGGGACAGGCAAAACATTCACACTAGCTCAGGCTGTCAAGCATATCCTGCAACAGCAGGAGACTAGGTGAGGAAGTGGGATGTCTACTCATATTTCAATAGCAGAGCACCTCTTTCTTATTTTAAATAAAAAACAAGGGCCAGCCAGACTATTTTTATCCAGCTCTTAATTTAAGAAAAGAAAAAACCCCCAAAACCTCAAAGCACTAGCATTTGAATTATCTTAAAACATACTGTTTTTTAAAATTGCCAGTGTAGACAATGATAGTTTTAAAATAGCTATTAAAACTTCAGGTCTGCTAAAGAATTGTAATATATGTTAGAGCCCAAAGAGCTGGGTTTAAAAATACATTTTTTTAAATGATAGATTTAAAAATGATTTGGGGAACTTCCTTTTTAGCTTGGAGTAGTATAATTTCCTAAAGGCATCATTGAATAATATGTTAGAGTGCACTGCTTAGGTTGAGGAAAATGGATACTATTAAGATGGCCACTGCTTTTTTTGGTTTTTTTTGGTTGGTTTTTTTTTTTTTTTTTTTTTTGGTGTTATACTGCTTGAATAGTTTTGTGTTTTATCATTCTTTTTATTTGCACCATTTATTTCAGCAGGATTCTCATTTGCACCCATTCTAATAGTGCTGCTGATCTCTACATAAAGGATTATTTACATCCATATGTAGAAGCAGGCAATCCCCAGGCAAGACCTCTCAGGTATTTTTTAAGGCTTATTTTATATCTGTATCATACTTTGTTATTCTTAAGAAAAGGTGTCTGTAAAGATTTTAGCAAATTTGGAAATGGTACATTGGCATTTGGAGGTTATGTGTTTGGAAGAAATCATTTAAATTAAGGCAAAATGTAAAAATTTTTGACCATTTCTTAACCATTAAGTACACAGAAAGACATCCTTTTTTAAGTTTTGTGTGTAAAAATGTTGTTACAATC
Organism: Pedetes capensis; assembly: GCA_007922755.1. Classification (NCBI taxonomy): domain Eukaryota; kingdom Metazoa; phylum Chordata; class Mammalia; order Rodentia; family Pedetidae; genus Pedetes; species Pedetes capensis. The sequence goes on along the minus strand of VMDO01001360.1, from coordinate 210,158 downwards.
TGAGTAAATTTTGACGTGTACCTCTAAAAGCTAGTGTGATAAAATAATATAAATATGATTAATTTAGATCAAATTTAATTAAAATTCTAGCACATTTTGCATGGTAGAGTTGTCATGCAGTGACAAGTTTTAAAGAAAATAAAATTTTGCTGGGCGTGGTGGCACACGCCTGTAATCCCAGCGGCTCGGGAGGTGGAGGCAGGAGGATCACAGTTCGAGACCAGAGGCAGTTTGCGTAATTTAGCGAGACCCTGTCTCAAAAAGTAAAAAAGTGGGCTGAGGGTACAGCTCAGTGGTCTAGCACTTGCAGAGCATGCAAGCACGAGGCCCTGGGTTCAACCCCCAGTACCGCAAAAAAAAAAAAAAAAGAGAAGAAAAGAAAAGAAAAGAATATTTTGACTGTGATCCTACTGGTAATTTCATGGAAGTTATGCATTAGAGAAGTTTGTAATATTGAAATGGTTTCTGCAACAAAATGTAATTAACTGGTATCTAACAACTTTTTATTACCATTTAATAGACAAAGTATCAAAGAAAATTTTAGATGTAGAAAGGTCCTCTCAGTATATGTGGACATGAAATGTACTTAACTACAGGATTGTGGGGGAATAAAAATCCTTTTCTTCAGAAAACAATAATCATTAAGTGGTTATTTATTGTACCATTTGCTTTCATTGTTGTATGAATTAATGTTTAGTTTTGCCATTTTACAAACTAATATGTCATGGCCTAGGTTGTTCAGATTATTAATTATTGTTTAATAATTAATTTCTAACCACACTTTTATTCATAATTCACTAACTTTTTATTTCTAGTTGAGCCCAGGCATGGAAAAATGAAATTATGCTATTCTTTAATAACCATAACTAAAGCCATTTGAATGATTTTAGAATTGCATTGAGCAAAAAGGAAAGAAAAAAAGTAGTATGGCCTGTTAACATAGATTTTTATGCTATATTTTGATTTTACTCTAGAAGACAAAACTGAAATAATCATTTTAAGTAAAATATAGGTGTATTTAATAAGAAAATATCAAATGCATGTAATCATTATAAGTCAAAATTTGGTATTTATTGAAGGATAAATTCAGCAGTAAATAGTTTGTTTCAGATTCTAATCTTTTTTGTCATGAGTGAAAGTTGAGAAGCTCTCATTTTCCTATACATGTTCCTATTCAGATGGGGATGTTTTATTTGTGTGTAGTGTTGGCAGATTGGGTTTGTATATGAATAGCATAGGAAACGTGACAGTGTCATTTACCATGGTATGCTTGGCTTGGAAAAGCCACATCAAATCTTGGTTCTCTTAACATAGGTTGTTTGACATTTGTGGAGGTAGAGCTGTTGTTGATGAACATTAACATCCATCATTTCTCTAGGTTATATTTAGCTTTTTCCATGTAAAATTATTTTTTGGAGGTTGTAATGTAAGGTATAGTGCATTGAAATAGGTAGAATAAGAAGTTATGCATCAGTTTAATATGTGTATAGTTGTAGTATTCCAAATACAGAAACTTGTTTGCCAACAGATCTCATCTTTCCTTTAAGTCTCAGGAGTGGTTTAGTATAAGATGGAAATATACTCAAATATATTCAAATACAAGTTTCATGTTATTTCATTTAGTAAATGGAATAAAATGAGAAAAAGCCTGAGTTCCCCAAGTTTTTTTTCCCCCTGTCCAAGTATTTTCTTTATCCCACCCTTTATTTTCACTATGGTTTTTCCCCTTTGGAAAAGGTGCTAACTTGCAAGTGCATTTCTTAGGAGGATTAATGCATTGAATGCTTAGGATTTATTAGCCGTAGTTATTATTATATTAACTCAGAGGAATTTATAATTTTCTTCATGAACAACACACATGAGACGTTTGGGAGATGGCATAGAACAATTAGAGTCACTGACTGCTTTAGGGAGATCAGCTTTCTAACTGAATTGTCCCAGGATGCGGGTGAAGGAACACAAGAGGGCACCAGATGTCCGCATATGACCATGCAGAGGATTGCCTGTCTTCAGGGAGTAAGGCTGATGAAGGATTTGCTATTTTCTCAGTACTGTATAATCTAGACTGTGTCCTGGTAACATGTGAAAATAGTCAAGAAGTAAATACAGTAGTAAGAATGTGTAAGTACACATACTTACGGTTAAAATTTATAAAATTCTATTGCCAGGAATTGAGCCAAGCTTAAAATATTTGGGAAAGGAAGTTTTAGAAACCATTTTAGATTGTATTTAGCCTCAGTTTTTACTTCATTTAAAATTAGGAGATTTTTTTAAACATATAGGGAAAACAGTTTGTTTCTTTGCATAGTTCTGAGGATGAGCCTCTGATTCTGGCAAAGTTACAGCTTAATGGGAAGAATCATCTTTGGGGAAAGAGTGTATGCACTGCTTTCTAGTTGAATTGAAGGCATTTGTTGTTTTGGATATGTCTTTAAAGAAATGTTTTCATTTGGGATCAGGTCTTTCTTATTCTTGGTATCTTAAGTAAGAACATTTTGAGTTTAGTTATTACATATGAATTCAATATATGGATAACATTTCAGTGAATTAAAATTATATATTACCAGAATATCTCTTGGTTTAAGAATCATTATAAATCATGTGGGGCTGGGATTTAGCTCAGTTGGTAGAGCGCTGCACTGTAGTCTCTGCGGTCCCGAGTTCAATTCCCAGTACCACAAAAACGGGAGAAAGGCCTGGCAATCCACTCCCAAGGCAATCCCGAAACAGTCAGCCATTGAAAACCCTATTAGTGTTGCTATGAGTCGGATACTGCCTCGAAGGCACCTAACAACAACAACAATAAATCATGTAGGATATGCAGATTACTTTGTTTCTAGAAAATATATAAATTATTTAATTTGTGTCATATATATGTATATACTGTCAGCTTGTCATGCCATGGGGGCTTGCCTGTTACTGTGGTGCTGAAAGCTACGCCACAAGTATTTCAGATTCCATCAGGGCCACCCATAGTGGACAAGTTTCGGTTGTGCTTCCAGACTTAAGACAGACTAAGGAGAAGGACCCAGCAGCCCACTCCCAAAACAATTGAAAACCCTATGAATAGCAGAGAAACACTGTCAAATATAATGCCAGAAAATGAGTCCTCCCCAGGCTGGAAGGCATTCAAGAAATGACTAAAGAAGAGTTGCCTCCTCAAAGGAGAGTGGACCTTAATGATGGGAATGGAATAAAGCCCCTAGGACCTCCTTTTGCTGATGTGGCATGATGCACAATAAGAAGAAACACAGTGACTGCAACCATGGGCTCCAATGTAAAAAGACGATGTACCTGGCACAGTGTTGGGTAGTGTTTCACTCTGTTGTATTTAGGGTTGCTGTGAGTCAGATCTGACTCTACAGCATTCAACGACAATAACATATATGTATATGTATTTTCTTTTCCTGTGGTCCTAGGGATTAAACTCAAGACCTTGAGCATGCTAGGCAAGTGTTCCACTACTGAGCTACAGCCCAGCCCTATAATTTATGCTATGAATTTAATTGTGTCATTTGTCACTGTTAGTTCTTGGATGTGTTGATTGATTGATTGATTGCAGTACTGAGGTTTGAACCCAGGGTGTTGCACATATTAGACAAGTGATCTACCACTGAACTGCATTCCCACCCTTTTTTTATTTTTTATTTTGAGACAAGGTCTCACCAAGTTGCACAGGCAGTGCAGCCTCAACTTGTGATCCTTTCTGCTGAGTAGCTAAGTAGCTGAGATTACAGACGTGTACTATGACTCCTAGCTAATTCTCAGATTTTTAAACTGTTAGGTGTGTTTTAAATGATTTTATTGACAGTGTCTACCTTAAATATTACACAAAGTAAAAGAAAATATTGAAGTCTTTTTAAAGTCAGTCAGTACTAGAGTATTATCCTTTTTTGTTGTTTGTTTGTTTTGTTTTTGTTTTTTTGAGACACTGTCTTGCTGTGTAGCTCAAGCTGGCCTGGGGCTCGCTGTGTAGCCCAGGCTGGCCTCAAACTCAAGCTGATCCTGCCTTAGCATCCTGAGTGCTGGGATTACGGGCGTGTGCCTGGTTTGAGTATTATAGCTTTAATGTGATAAAATTTTATCACATTAAATTATTATGTAATAATAATTGTGATAATAATGTGAGTATTAAAAGTATAATACTCAAACCACCATGCCTGGTTTGAGTATCATACTTTTAATGTGATAAAATTTTATATTCTGACTGGCTTCAACTTGAGGTAGCTTTTCAGATTAATTGTGAAAAAATAAGTAGTAAGATTTAAAACTTCAGGGTTTTTTTTTTTCTTTGAGAAATAAGCAAGTTCTTGGAGTTAGTTGATGAATAATTTGAAAAATGACTTTTTTTCTATTTTATAATGAAATATTCATTAAAGAAAATATAGAAAAACACAGAGAAGAAAAATTATCTATATCTTATGAGCCAGAAATAAAAACTAACATTTTGGAGTTATTATTTAAAAGTAAATTCTACTTTGTTGATTTGATTATTAAACATTTTTTATTAAAATCTAAAACATGCTTAAAATTTATATATCTTTTAGAAGGGATATTGGTTACTTTGACCAAGTTTACAGTATTTATCACAGTGGTATTTTAAAATATATTTCGTTACATTCCTCAACTATAATTTATATTGAGACATTCGTTGTTTTTCGTTTTGCTCAAAAAAAAAAAAACCCCAAAACAAAAACAAAAAAACAAAAAAAACCCCAGTAACTTGTTTTAAGTGTTTTATGGTAGGTTAGAATGGCTTTTAGAAGATGAGGAGATAAGTGTATACATTTGAGCTGCCTCTGAAACATCCTTGAGGAGACACGTACCAGATAAACAATTGAATATTCAATCTCCACCGCAGAGCTGAGGTCTTGGCTGCAAGAGAGATATGTAGGTCACCAGGGTATTGGTGGTGCTGGAAGCCATCAGCGTGGAAGAGATTTTCAGGGGAGAAGAGAGAGCTGAAGGTGGAGGCCAGAGTGTGAAATGGAAGTTGGTTCTGTCCCTTGACTGGATGGTGAGCAGGCCACATTGAATGATTGTTGTTGTTGTTGTTGTTAGGTGCCATCGAGTCCTCTCCAACTCATAGCGACCCTCATAAGGTTTTCAGTGGCTGATTGTTTTAGGATTGCCTTGGGAGTGGATTGCCACATCCGTCTCCCATTTTTGTGGTGCTGGGAATTGAAGTTGGGACCTCAGAGACTACAGAGCAGTGCTCTACCAACTGAGCTAAATCCCAACCCCATTGAATGATTAGAGGAGTGAATAGGAGATTAGTAAATGGAGAAGCTAATGTGGGTACTACTTCTGAGAGGTGTGGCCATAAAGGGAGGGGAGAGATTGGGCAGTGGTTGGAAGAATGTGAGGAGTTTATTTTTATTTTATTTTATTTTATGTTATTTTATTTTTTTGCGGTACTGGGGGTTGAACCCAGAGCCTCACACTTGCATGCTTTGCAAGTGCTGGACCACTGAGCTGCACCTCCAGGCCCCCCTTTTTTTTTTTTTACTTTTTTGAGACAAGGTCTTGCCAAATTACGCAGACTGCCTCTGGTCTCAAACTTGTGATCCTCCTGCCTCCTTCTCCTGAGTCACTGGGATTACAGGCATGAGCCACCTTGCCCAGTGAATGTGAGAAGTTTAAATGAAGGTTCTTTATAAACGGGAGAAACCAGAGGATTTTCACTTTAAAAAGTCATCTGTACATGGGGGTTTAAATGCGAACATTGGGAATTTCTTTTCTTCATAATGATCCAAATAATTTGATTGCTTTTGTTTTAGATCAGTATTTATGTTTATTAGAAATCACATGCATACAGTATTATAAAAGATCACATTCTATTTTAAAGTTGATAGCAAAAAATATTTTTGTTCTTCCTTAGTTACTATCCACCAAAATGACTCTAAGGGCAAGTAATTTTTGTTCTTTTAGCTGTTTTTTGTGATTTTTGCTTCTATTTCTCTATATTACATATAGCATATATATACTGCCATATTTTAATTTAGTTTTATTATTTATTGACTTTTAGTGTTTTCATTTTTATGATTCTATAAATCATTTGCTCCTAACGAATAATATGCTTATTTTCTTTCATGTACTTTTTTGCGTTTGTTCTAGAATTAATAATTCTTGTTTATGTTTTCACTTGGTTTATTTTCTTTGAATATCTGACCAGGTCTTTATACATTAAGTAACTCTGTAAGTGCCTTTCAAAAGAAGTTTCTACATTGTCAAAACTCTTATTAGATGGTTTATCAGTGTCAATTTTTTTTTCCTGGAGACCCTGCAGGGTTTACTTTGTGCCACCTTTCTGAGCTGGTTATTCTTTGTTATCCTGATACTACTCTTTGCTGTCATCTTGGGAATTTCTTTTTCTTCTGCATTGTGGTAGATTCTGTTTTCTGGATCTTATGTCTTTTTTCTGGATTTTTCTACCTTGTTTGAGTGCACATTCTTTTATAAATATATTTTTTAGTGTATAAAAGAATACTCATAGGAGGTAATATTTTTGTGTTCTTGGACATCTGAAAATGCGTTTTAATTCTACAATCAGATTTAATGGATAGTTTAGTTGGGGGATGAGTAGAATACTGCTTTGAAACCTTGACTCATTACTGTATAGTTTTCCTTTAATATTTGCTTAGCAGTAAATTGACTATTTAGACAGGTAGGCCAGAATCAGTAGTCATTAGGATTTATTTCTTGATTAATTCTGATTTATCTAGAGATGTTACTGAACGATCCAGTGCTTTTACATCTTGCCTTTTGAAGAAAATGATCATATACAGACTATGATGTCAAAGTTGTAGTTCTGCCATTCTCAACTATCTGTATTGTTATTTTTAAAAAATTTTCCCTTTATGCTGGATGTGGTAGTTCATACCTTTAGTCCCAGCAACTTTAGAGGCAGAGGCAGGTAAATCACAAGTTTGAGGCCAGAGGCAGCCTGTATAACTTAATGAGACTATGTCTCAAAAATACAAAGTAAAAGTGGGCTTATGGCTCAGTGGCTGATCACTTACAAAAAGTACTTGTTAGGCCCTGGATTCAACCCCTAGTACTGCAAAACAACAGCAGCAGCAGCAACAACAACAAACCACTTTCAAGTATCATCTTGAATTGAATAAGAAATATAGAATGAACTCAGTTCTGCTTTGGGTTGAAGAATTAAAAATTTGTAGGATTTTTTGTAAAAAACGGTAACCAACTTTATACTTACATTTTTGTTAAGAAATAACTATTTAAAGTCAACTTTGTAATAGCAATTTGCAGCATTTAAGGTGGTCAAATATAGTAGTTAAACATCCAAATGCCATAAAATTGAGACCCATTAATGCAAGAGAAAAGAGCTTAGTATCAAATGGTGGTTAGTTAAGAAAAGGAAATACTGAAATTTTAGGCTATGATTTGATTGCATAGTGTAAATATGAACCAGGTTGGACTTACCTCAGTTGGTAGAGTGCTGTGCTGCACTCTATGAGGACCTGGTTTCCATCGCCAGCACCGCAGAAATGGGAGAAGGACAATGCAATCCGCTCCCGAAGCAACCGCGGAACAATCAGCCATTGAAAACCCTATGCTGGTTACTGTGAGTCAGATACAACTCTGTGGCATCTAACAACACCAACATATATGAACAGAATTATCACTCTATCCCCATAAATATGCACAGTCAAAATACTTAATTAAAAAAAAGAAATATTGGGCTAATTGATGCTATGTTAATTAAGCAGCAGATTTTTGCCCTTTTTTGGAACCTGAGTAAAAAGTATCCTTTTGTCCAAGTGATAGCTCGTTGAATAAAATACTTCTCACAATATATACTTTTGGATGGATTGCTTGAAATCATATTAAGGTGTTATCTTCTTGAATTTGTGTAATATACATTGAATATTAGCTGAGTATTGGAAATGTTAGTTTTAGGTTCAGTTTTGGTGTGGGTGATGGGAAGTGGGAGACTTGTATTTGCTGACGCCAGGAATTGTGCTGTGTACTTACTCTGTGCATGTTATCTCATTTGATTTCTCCAAATCCTTGAGAGATTGAATTACTCCATCATTTTAGAAATAAATGAGACTTAGGATAAGGATCCTTGTTTGAGTCTTGGCTGTTAGCCCCTTTGGGCTTCAGTTTTCTTAGCTGTAAGAAGGGAATGGTAATGATGAAAATAACAGTCAGCTGGTAAAGTTTGTAATCTCATCAAAGAATGAGAAGCAATCAGAAGAGAAGATCCATGGTTCCCCATTAACAGGTCTTCTGTATATTTTTTCCATTTTAGATTGTTCTCGCTCTAAGGCCCAACCCTCTACTTGTGAGGGAGCTTTCACCTTTTTCTCTCTACAAAGCTCTCTTCTCCTGTATCCTTTTTTTCTCCCTAAAGTATTCAAACATACTGTGTCTACTATTTAAAACAAACAAACAGAAATCCACCATGACCTTATCTGCATGCTAGTCAGATTTCCATCTCTACTTTTACCCTGAAACCATTATTTTATGGCCTCTAAAGGCTTCCCTGCCTGCAGCTGTACCAATATGGTGTCAGATCTCGGAAGCTAAGCAGGGTTGGGCCTGGTTAGTACTTGGATCAGAGACTACCTGGGAATGTCAGGTGCTGTAGGCTTGGGAGAAGGACCTGGCAACCCACTCCCAAAAAACAATCAGCCATTGAAAGCCTTGCAAATAGCAGGGAAACATGAAGCATGACAACAGTGTTTTGCCTGTTGTATGTAGGGTCACAGACACCAACTCCGATGGTACCTTAGAACAACAAAGGCTTCCCTGTTTCTAAGCCATGTGGTCAAGACTCAGCCTCTTAACAGCATTTGGCATAGTTACTCCTATCAATTTCTCTCCTTAAACATTTTCTTCATTTTGCTTCCAGTATGTGACATTCTCCTAAGTTCTTTTCTATTTCAGTGATTGCTCCTTCCCAGGCACTCTGCTGTATCTCATTCCTTTCCCTAGTCTCTAAATGTTGGAATGGTCTGTCAATTGTTCTTCCTCCTGCTGGTTTCTTTTTAATCTGCTCTTATTATTATTAGGTGATCTTATCTAGTCTCAAGGTTTAATATTGTCCTGAGTGTATATGACTTGACCAAGTCATTCTCTTGAACTCTTAAGTGTAAATTATTACTCTGCATTCTGGATGTGTCCACTTGGATGTCTATTGAATAGGTCCCAAACTGAACTCTTAATTCGCACTCAAGTCTATTTCGCTTCTTCACCCCATTCATCCAGTTTCAAAAGCATAAAGCCATCTTTTGTCTTAAATTTTACCTCTAGTTCATCAGTAAATTCTCTTGGTGTTACTCTTAAAATGTCCAGTGAATCTGACAATTTTCACAGCTCCACCATTACCATCCTAGTTCAAGCTACCATCTTCCCTTGTCTAGACTCTTGCAGTAACCTTCTCTCTGGTGTTTCTGCTTCTACTCTCTACCCTTACTGCCATCCTTCTTAGTGGTATGTTGGAGCCAACTTGTAAGGCTTGTAAGAGCCAATCATGTACGTGTCTTCCTGCATTTATGTTCAGTGACATCACACTGGTAGCTTGAGATTGGCCATAGCAGTAGTTATTACACCACATAAATCAGCAGATACTATCACCTCCACCTCCTGTTGGTTGTTAAGCATTTATCAGCACACTGCTGTTCAATTCTCTCCCCTGATATATTCTTTTTTTTTTTTTTTTTGGTAGTAGTGGTGGTTGAAGCCAGGGCCTCATGCTTGCATGCTCTGCAAGTACTGGACCACTGAGCTGCACCCCCAGCCCATTTATTTTTTTGAGACAGGGTCTCGTTAAGTTACTCAGACTGCCTCTGGTCTCGAACTTATGATCCTCCTCCCTCTGCCTCCCAAGATGCTGGTATTAGAGGCGTGTGCCACAGCGCCCGGCTTTCTCCCCCAATATATTCTACCGAGGGAAAGAATGGTCCTTTAACAGCATAAATCATGTCATATGACTGCCCTGTTAAATTCTACTAGCTTTTCATTAAACTGAGAGTAAATTCAAAGTTTATATTATTTCCAAGCCCTATGTGGTATGCTTCTGTGCTGTAGTGTGATAAGTACCAACAGATATTTGTTAAATGGGTGGATTAGAGATGAGTGGGCTGCATAGGTAAATATTTTTCTTTTGCAAATTAATGGAAGAGATGACTTTCATAAGGTTTGCACTCTTTAAGACTTCCTCATTGTTCGGAATTTTATTTTTTGTGTGTTTTGTTTTGTTTGAATTTTATTTTTAAATTTCCAGAACTTTAGGCCGAAGTCTATTTAGATGTATATATGTTTTCTAAAGTAAAATGCAATTAAAATTTGATTTTTGTTATGTTATAATTTCATATTTTTATTAGCATAAGTAATTCAAATATGAGTCCAATATATTTTTGTAAGAATATTCTAGAAGAAATGTAATTTAAGAGTGGAAAGGTTTTGAACTTAATTAAAAAACTGTATGGCAGCTACCAGCAACAATGTTTGTAAAACCTGTATTTGTGTGTCATTTTGTTGCAAGATAAATCTGAACACTTAAAAATAATTAGATATTTTGTGGTGGTACCTATGCTTTCTGTTGAAATCTTTTGTTTTTGTGGGTGGGGAAGGTCAGAATGGACATAGTGGGAATTTTATATCAAATTCTAATCCAATAGAGATTTATTTGTTAATTTCTAGATATTATAGTCTTAACAATGTCAATATTTTAGTAATTCGATACTGTTAAGATATTAGTAAATATAAATGAGAAATATTGTCTTCTTTTATAGGGTTTATTTCCGAAATCGCTGGGTAAAGACTGTCCACCCAGTGGTGCATCAGTACTGTTTGATCTCAAGCGCACATTCCACCTTTCAGATGCCCCAGAAAGAGGATATTCTTAAACATCGTGTGGTGGTGGTTACATTGAACACTTCCCAGTACCTCTGTCAGCTGGACCTTGAACCTGGTATGCCCAACCTCGACAGAAATCTGGTACCTCACAGGGTTAGGGCTTGTGTGTTCAGTTGACACCAGGGGTTGGCAAGCTGTGGTTCATGAGTCACAATCTGGCTTGCTACCTGTTTTTATGAATGATGTTTTACTGGATGGAACACAGCTCTCTGCACTCATTTCTTTACCTGTTTCTGGTCTGTAGTTGCTTTGTGCTGCAGTAGCTCAGGGAAGTAGTTGCAAGTAGAGAATGTATGGTCCACATAAGCTAAAATATATGCTGTGTGGCTCTTTACTGAAAAAAATGTGGCAAATCCTATTTTATACAGTTTTGTGACAGTTCCATTTGTTAGGTAGCATTTATTAATGATCATGTGAAGAATTCAAATTTGGGCAATGCCAGTGAATTTTACAATTTTCTCCAGTTTTTGTCTTAAATTGCTTTTGCATTATATAGTGTAAAAATAACAATCAGGAGTTTTAAATTATACACTATTAAGATTATTATATTTATGTAAAATCAGTCAGATTTTATACGAGTACAGATATAAGATGACAAGTTGAGCTGGGCACATTGATTAACACCTGTAATCCTAAGAACTCATGAAGCTAAGGCAGGAGAATTGTGAGTTTGAGGGCAGAGGCAGTCTGCATAACTTAGCAAGACTCTGTCTCAAAATAAAAAAAATCATCTAGGGGATAGAGGTGCAGCTCAGTGGTGGAGCAGTAGCCTAGCATGTGCAAGGCTCTGTGTTCAAACCCCTAGTACTGCAAAAAACAAAATAATACAGAATCCCAAATTGTTCTGGTAAGTATGGTAGAAATTAACTTCAAAAAGTAGTAATATTTTTCCAGGCATATTGATGCATGCCTGTAATCCTAGCAATTTGGGAGGCTGAGGCAGAGGGTTCTCAAGTTTGAGGCCAGAGGTAGATGGGACAACTTAGCAAGACCTTGTCTCAAGATAAAAAAAGGAGTTGGGGGTGTGGCTCATTGATGCAGTACTTGCCCAGCATGTGCAAAGCCCTTGGTTCAAGCCCCTAGTACTGCAAAACTAAAAGCAAAAAAAACTGTGCATCATTTTAAAGTAGATGCTTTAGAAGTATTGCTGTTGTTGCTAGGTGCTGTAGAGCCTTATCTGTCATGTCCCTCTATTTTTGCAGTTCTGGGGATTGAACCCAGGTCCTCAGAGAGTGCAGAGCAGCACTCTATCAACTGAGCTAAACCCCAGCCCATTGAGAAGTATACTCATTTGTTATTGCCATATTGTAATTGTTGACATTGCTCAATACTTTTTTGTCATCTACTTTTGGAATTGCTTTCAGAGCCAGTGACAAATTCTTCTGAGCATCTGAGTCCCTAGAAGGTGGAGACTGTTCACTTCATTTTGTATTCCTGGCATGTGGCCCAGGGTATAGACGCCAGGGTATGGAGGCCCTTGATAAACTTCTGTTATCTTAAATGAAAGAATGGTGGCCAACCTTTTCCTGTTTTTATTGAGGGTAGATTTAATTTTAGAAAGGCTTCAATATCATTGATGTGCTTGATAAATAAGGTAGGCGATCAAACTAGGCAATACCATTAGGGGTAAAAAGAAAAAAAGACATGCCTCATGTAATCAGACTTATTTTCTTGTGCATGTAGCTCATAGTCGGCTAGGGAGGGCAGTTACAGAAGCAGTGTTCCAAAAATGTTTTGAACAGTGGCAGCATCATTGGAATGAGTTATATTTTCTCCCAAGTGACTTCTTTGATTGGAACAACACTTATTTGAAATGTAAATTTTGGTATGTTTATTGAACAACCAGTGTCATTACTTTATGATTAAATTCTTCATATTTGCCACATAGTTAAAGGCTAAACCTCCTAAACAGTATTGTTTTGTGAGAAAGAATAAAGTATGGCTTTGAAGAGCTAGAGTGTAGAATCATACTGGAAATCAGCTAGGTCTTTTGTTCTAGATTTTGTTTGTACTTTAATTCTCATTTCAACTCTGTGGAGGATTATTTCACAGATAAGAAAAAGACTCAAGCTAAGTCAGTTTGGTTAATTCAAGTCACCTTTTCTAGCTTAAGTAGTAGTCAACAATTTTGTGATTTGTGCAGTTCCTGATGGAAGGGTAGCTTTATTAAAAGGTCATCTAATGAAAACAGATGTTTTCACTAGTCTCAGTTTTTCCAATTTGATCCCATGTTTATTTAGTCATTTTTCTTCATCTTTAGAATAAAAGCACAAATTCTCCTCAGTAGGAAGAAAAATGCATGTGTATATATAAGGCTTAGGCCATGATGGGTACATAGATGACAATTCCTGATACTTCTGCTGTTACTTATAGCCATTTGATGATAGTTATTACTGCCAACCAGTAATGCTTGGAAAGTTCCCACCCTAAAACTGAGTTGCATTAGAAAATTGTATCAAGAGAGGGGGTGGAACTCTTGATATTCGTGGAAATCGAGGTGGAAATAGAGGCCAGATTCCTGAGCCACTTAACAGAGGGCTGGTTAATCTACTGGCCTCTAGAAAGTTTTTATAACTGTCCCTTCTGATAGGAAACTACTTTATGCCCTTTGCTATACTGGTGAAATGAGCATCTCCTTCTTACCCTGCTTTGTGGTAGTGGTAGGTTTTTTCCTTCATTGAGTCACCTCCTAGGGACCAAGAGACTTTTTCCTCCTTGTAGCACATGCAACTCTGTGCCCTAGAATCAGTGGCACCAACAAACAAGACATGGAATGCTTCCTACTGTAGGGGTTATTATCTAGGGAACTTCTGATAATGTACAATTTGGACAGCTGTTATCAGTATTTTGCAGAATAATGATTTGAAAAAAAAACAAGGTGGGGTCTTAGACTAACAAGTTGTATGCACACAGCCATGCACCATATAATCATATTTCAGTTAACAATGGACCGAATATATAATGGTGGTCCCATGAGACGGTAATGGAGCTGAAAAGTTCCTATTGCTTAGTGATGTTATAACCCATCATAAAGTTATAATATCACATAATTTATGTGATTTTGATGATGCTGGTGGAAACAAACCTGAATTACCAGTCATATAAGAGTGTAGCACATACAATCATGTACTGTGCATAATACTTGAGAATGATAATATATGACTGTGTTCCTGGTTTATGTACATACTTTTTATTTATTGATGTATTTTTAAATAGAAAAGATCTTTTCCATGTTGGTCAGCTTGGCCATGAACTCCTGGGATCGATCAAGTGATCCTTTTGCCTCAGCTGGGACTTATAGACACATAACACTCTTCCTGGCTACTATGCTACACGTTTTATCATTATTTTAGAGTATGTTCTTTCTACTTACACAAAAATTTACTGTAAAACAGTCTGCCACGTTATGACGGCAGTAGCCTCATCTTGTTGTTAGGTGCCGTGGAGTTGGTATCTGATTCATAGTGACCCTACATACAACAGTGGAAACACTGTTGTCAGTGCTTCTCTGCTGTTCATAGGGTTTTCAACAATGGATTGATTTTTGGGAGTGGGTTGCCAGGTCTGTCTCCCAAGCCCACAGCACCTGGTGTTCCCAGGCGGTCTCCCATCCAAGTACTAACCAGGCCCTGCTAAGCTTCCAAGATCTGACGGGATTGGATGCCACAGGACTACAGCTGCAGGCCTAGTAGCCTCATACATCTTCATTTATGTGTCTCCTGGTTGCATCATTTCCTCTTATTTGAATAATTTGATCTTGTGTTGTTTGTCATGGCCCATATACATATATATGATATATACATAGAAAGTCACATGATCTGTATGTGTATCTTATAGTCTAGATGTATAACAGGTATGTAGCATGCAGATATCTGAAAGTACGTGCTATGATGTTCATACAATGGAAAAATTGCCTAACATCACTTTTCTTGGACAACATCTCCCCTATTAAGTGACACATGACTATATATAAAAAAACAAACTTAAATAACCAGACTTTGCTAATAAGACACTCCTTGTTTTCAGTCCAAGTTAGGTTATAACTTTCTCCTTTATATTAGAGTTGGGTATGTTTTTTTTTTTAAACAAAGTTTAGGGAGTTTATTGATTAGAGGTAAGAGATAGTACCTGCTTGCCTGCTTTAGATTTAAGCATGAGCATTCAAAGAGAAAAGAGCTGCTGAAGAAAAGAACACGTATACACCCAAGACATGGACAGACACTTCTCCAGAGAGAATCTGGGTATATGATTTTCTTTAATGTGTGTTTTATACATACATATATATTTAGGATAAAGTTACTTATGAGCTATCATTTTATTTTGGATGTTTTGCCAAATAAGTAGTGATAGAACTTTAGGCCAGTGTTTAATTATTCTTTTGGCCAAAAGCCATTATCTTTTACTTTTAAAATCTTTTCTGTATATTTATTTAATCACTAGTTTTTGTGCTGCTAGCACCATATGCCACACCACTATGGCATCTGATCCAAGCAGGGTTGGGCCTGGTTAGTACTTGGATGGGAGATTGCTTGGGAACACCAGGTGCTGTAGGCTTGGGAGAGGGACCTGGCAACCCACTCCCAAAAATCAAGCTGCCACTGAAAACCCTGTGAATAGCAGAGAAGCATTGACAATAGTGTTTCATCTGTTGTATGTAGGGTTGCTATGAGTTGGACACAGAAACAGCAACTACATTATTGTGTTAAACAGGTATTTTTTAGTCTTTGTTTTTAAGTAATGATTTAAATTGTTGATGGTCTAGGTTGAGGATTTACAACTCTTAGATTTAAAAACTAAGCTCTTCCCTTATTGTTGTTGTTAGGTGCTGCAGAGTTGGGTCTGACTAGGGCTGGAGTTAACTTAGGGCTGGAGTGTAGTTCAGTTGGTAGAGTGCTGGTCTGTGCTCTCTGAGACGCTAGGTTTGATCCCCAGCACTGCAAAAATGGGAGAAGGACCTGGCAACCCACTCTTGAAACAATCAGCCATTGAAAACCCTAAGACAGTGGCTATGAGTTGGACAGGACTCTGTGGCACCTAACAACAACTATAAGGTGACCCTGTGTACAGCAGAAAAAAACACTCCTCGACACTGTGCCATGCCAGGTACTGTCATTACTTTTCTGCTGTGCATAGGGTTTTCATTGGCTGATTGTTTTGGGAATGGGTTGCCACATCCTTCTCCCATTTTTGCTGGGGTAGGGATTGATCCCAGGGTATTAGAGCACGCAGAACAAACACTTTACCAGCTGAGCTAAACCCTAGCCCCAACTCTTTCCTTAGCAGAATAGAAAACAACCACTTCTGCTGCTGTAATCTGTGTTTACACTGTATTTTCTAGGGTTTTTTACACACATTCTATTAGATGAAGCTGCCCAGGCCATGGAGTGTGAAACCATTATGCCTCTAGCATTAGCAACTAAAAACACTCGGATTGTTTTGGCTGGTGATCACATGCAGGTAAGTGCCATCTCAGTCATTGTATTGAAAGAATCTTTTAATTATATTTCAGTGTTTAATATTCTATTTTCTAAAACATCCTATTGTTATCAGAGTCCCAGAGCAGAAGTCTGACACTAGTGACCCCAACTGACTGGATTTGTCCATGCATCCCAAAGAAAAACAGGTAGAAAAACTGATAGTGAAACAAGAAGGAACCTTTAATTTCAGTGTGACCACAGTGGGCAGACAGGTGTAAAGGCTTTCATTTGGGTTTCAGTAGTAGCGTTGAGGTTGTAAGGGGGAGAGAACAAACTGTGAGTTGAGACGGGTTTAGTGTAGCACACAGAGTCATACTGTTGCCAAGGAAGTTGGTGCCAGGGGGATAGTGAGGGAATAATCTCCATTTGGTGCTAAAGAAGTTGCTGCTACTCAAGGCACAGTCTGCATTTGCTGTACAGGGTGTTTCTTTCTCAGGTCTATGATCCTGGAAGGGGTGCAGTCTTCTTTTGCCTGGCAGGATGTTCGTCAGACTTGTGATCCTAGAATTTAAGATAAACTGAGGGACCAAGCAACTCAGAGAAGGACAGGTCAGAGAGACAAAAATGGAGTCAGTTAGATTATCGATTGGACCCTTCTTCACTATGAAATTGAGCCATGTATTATAGTTTAAGGACTTGAAGTATTTTTATACTAATGGTAAAAAATGTTGATGTTTATGAAAAAAAATGAGTACTCCACCACTCTTTTATCTTCTGTTTGGATAGACAATTTGGAATGAATGGATGTCTTTCAGTGTTATAATTTCTGTTTTTATTAATTTGAAGTTCATTTCTTTATGCTATGAATATTTGATTGTCTTTTCCTTTCTTTTCTTTTCCTTCCTTTTTCTTTTTTTTTTTTTTTTTTTTTTTTTTTTTTTTTTTTTTTTTTTTTTTTTTTTTTTTTTTTTTTTTTTTTTTTTTTTTTTTTTTTTTTTTTTTTTTTTTTTTTTTTTTTTTTTTTTTTTTTTTTTT